>ML778873.1:812821-931417 GCA_009831015.1 Picea engelmannii
TATATATATATATATTTTGTGTGTTTTTAATGCTAAGTTATTTAGTGTTTATTAAGAACAAAATTATATTTAAGAAAAAACAATTCATTCTGAGTTTTTATAGTGTTGACTAACAATTCACCATACTTTTATTTCTAATTTTTATACTCATGATGATGATGATGATGATGATGATGATTAACGTCCACTAAGACCTAATTGGTCTATCAAACCTTAAGAGGGTAAGTGATTACTTGTGATTCTTTAGAATTTTGTTTTTGAGCTCAAAAAGCATTAAGAGAAGCTTTCCAAGATCACCATACTTTTGTTTTGTTAAGAGGTTAGGAAGGTTGGTAGTGTGATCAATATTTTGAAAATGAGATCTAATATGGGTATAGGTTGGACAATATAAGAGAAAGTGATTTTCATCTTCAACCTTATTAGTATCACAAAGGTGACACACTCATTCATTCCATGGAGTTTTAGGAATTGACCAATGCCCAGTTTCACTATGGAGCTCGTGAGAATTTGTTCTTATCTTAGCAATGCTTTTTTTTCTTTACACTTCGCAAAACAGATAGATAATTTTGATCTTCTAGATTAGGTTTGATTACATCTTTATAATACCTTAATTTTCTTTTTTCCTCCAACTCTTTATCACACCACATTTTTTCCTTAAATTTTGATTTGACGTCTTTTTTAATAGTATCTTTATTCTGCAAAATGGTTTTGTCCATGATTCCCCAATAGTTTAGCCAAGACTAGGTGTCTTTATGCCATCCTCGCTTGAGTCGATGGTGGTTATGACTTGATTTTGAAGCAATTTTAGGTAGCCTCTTGTTTTCCATGTTGTTTAACTTGCTCTTATACATTAGGTATCTAGTCATACCCATGCTCTCAATGGGGGAGAGGCTTGTTTCTACGAGGAGGATGGGATAGGGCGTATTTCCTTTAATTTTGAGATTATAGGTTATAAAATTCTTTTTTATTTTCTCTATCTTTCTCCAGGATTCACGACAGATACTACAGCCCCAGAATTCACATCAATAAAGAATAACAGGTGTAACAAGAGTCTCAAAGAGGAGTTTCTTCTTATCCCAATTCTAAAGATCAGCTGATTTACAATTGTTTTCAAGCCCATAATAAGCTTTCCATCCCCCAATAATCCTTTTCTCAATGCTATAATTCCAATTGAGCTCGTGGTGAATATCAATTCCAAGATATTTGTATGAAATCACTTCCTCCAAGTTGTTGTTGTCATATACAAAGGTATCATAAGGGATCAAACTATATTTGAAAAAAGCAATCCACCATGATTTTAATGCTAAGTTTCCATATTGTTTATTAAGAACCAAACTATCAATTTATTTTATGCCCATCAATATTGTTAGTAGTCCTTATCTAAGGCCATTGCAGGGACTACATTATTTGATTAATCATTGATTTCATATTAGTTTGTCCTTTAACTATATATTTGTGCCCAGTCTCTAACGTTTAAGATAGGAACTCAAAAAAAATATTTTTATATAATAAAAAAAATGTATTATTCATAATCTCATTGGAAAATAGATTTGAAGTCTTATCATATGCTTCACTCTTCCCATTTTTTATTTTTTATCATTTCTTCCTAATGTTTTACTTTTTGGTTAGTTTTGGTTCCAAGATACAATGCATTTTTGTCATTTTAACATAAGTTTTAAGTTTCAATGTATTACCACTTTTGTTGTCAACGCCAATGCATTAACACTTCTACTTTAAATAACTCTACACCTTATACTTCTTATCATTATCCATCTCGCAGATGTCCTCCTTACTGCAATGACTGGGTACTCTAACAAAGTTATCTTGAATGTGCAATAACTAGTTGTTGGTTGGTTAAAGCTGTTGGTCAAACTTTTCAAAATCATGAACCTACAGTTGAGCTTGGCATCCCAAATTACAAACTACTTACAACTATAATTCATCAGTAAGATATATGATCTATATTTATATTTATTGTTTGCAAGTACAAAATTGTAAAAGCATTGGTAGTAATGTATTAGCGATTTAGTACTAATTGTAAAGTTTGGATCTTTACCCAATGAAAGATTCAACAAAAAATTAGGTTGCAATGCTATCGGAAACATACACAAAGCGAGAAAAGAAGGCGAGGTTGTCAAAAATATATACAAAGCAAGAAAAGAAGGACACAACATAGGTGACAACAACAAAGTAAGGACCAATGGTTTCAATTTCATTTCTAGATTGAGAGATAGTTTAGGGTAGTAGTTTCAGTTTCATTTCCAGATTGAGAGACTGTTTAGATGGATATAGTAATATTTGGCATCAAAATTCTATTTTCTTAGGTATAATATTTTTATGAATTTTTTCACTGGGGAGTCTAATTTCTCACATAAAAGCTTCTCCTAAATAATAAACCCTTAGAAATTTACTTCGTCTTTTTTGCAATACAACTACATCAATCATAGGGAAAATGGAATTGCTTGGTTGATATTAAAAAATATTTGAACATACCAATTAACCATAGAAATAATATCTTAAAAACTATGAAATCCTCCATTAAATTAATTTTTCATGTTTCAGTTTTAAATCTTCAATCTAAACTGATATTTCATTTTTCAATCACAAACTCAGTCATCATTGTTGAGCAAACCTGGGTAGATTTTTGTTGGATTTCTGTAGAGGCCAAGTATTCCATCTCAAGTTGTTCTAGTGGTCTTTATGTGCCTATTGTCACTTCACAATTCGAAGCACTTGGTCCTTATTTCTAGTTGTTCCCAAATTCTAGGTAGAGTCTTACATTCACTGGAAATCATTGAAATGGGCCTAGTCTGTCCCTATATAAGAAACAATTGAATACACATCATATCACAGATGTTGTTCAAACAAAAATCTAATACATGAATTCCTATCATCATATCACAACAACTCACATATGAAAATTTAAAAAGTGGCCTTCATTTTTGTCTATCTTTGTTTTACTTTGAAGAAAAATTAGATAGCTACAATGTCAAGGAAACTAAGAATAGGATATTAAATAAGTATATAGTTAAGAACTTTAGATTCTCCATATCAACACCTTCAAGATCGAGGTGAAGAAGCATATCAAGACCCAGTTCCACATATAAATGATTGTTATGAATATTCTGATGTTCTTTATATATGAGATGTTTTTGGCCAAGAAGTGAGAGCAGAGACAGGTGCATATCGTGATAGGGAGTAAGAATATGAGGGGTTTTTATTAGATATATGTCATTATAAAATGCATTTATAAGCACTTCAAGAGAAATAAAAAAGTGAGTAATAATTACTGGATCAATCAGTTACTCCCCCTCTCACATCACCTACAATTTGTGTCCTTTCCTCTTGAAAGCTAGTTGGGCACGAATATGCTCTATCCTCCTCTCTACTTTCAGGTTTAGTAGAATGACCTTGTTTTACTCATGAATGTTGTTGATGTAGAGTGTCTGAAGGCACCTACACCTACCCTACTATAAGGAGTGGAGCCATAGTTCCCCATTCTTCATATCACTTCCCTTCAAAATCATCAAGATGGGATAGAGTATTGTCGCAAGTGACAACCCAAATACTGAAATTTCCCCCCATCGCTACAGAATCAACTCCATTGTATCATGAAATTCTTTTCCAACACCCCTTGCTCGTGCTTACCGTAAATGATTTTTTCTAAAATCTATGGTAACGCAACTAGTTCAGACAAAGATCCTCTTTGGTTGAAGATACCCTGAAATTGTTTCTTTGGCTGCCTTTTTGTACTCTTTATTGACTAGAGTGGTTGTTGCACTTGATTTTGGGAGTGTTGGAACACATACAATTATGAACTTTTGAGTTTTATACTTTTTACCTCATGAAAATATAATTTTACCCAAAGAAAGTGGAAACTTGGTAAATGACATTTTAATTTTTCATTGTTGGTTAGTTAATAATCAGGCGCGCAAGATATCCATCGTTGATGAATTTCCCCTTTTGATCGAATGATCCTAATACCTCTAGAATTTTGGAGCCGCCTAAATTTTAAAGAGATAAATATCTAACGGTCGCTTCAGAGCTTCGCGATTCGGATGTTTCAATAAGTCTAAAACAATAAAAAAATCCGAAACTTCGAAACCCAAAGGTACCTTCTTGCGAATTTTCCTAAACCATTTAAAGGCACAAGTTGTAGGACACGTGTACCTTTTGAGTATTTCTTGAATTTATACGTGGCACCCGTTTTTGACCTTTTCATTGGAGGATTCACACGATTCCAAGTAACATGTGGCATCTCTCTTTTCTTGAAACGTCATCCAGAATGACATCATCTATAACATGTCAGTATGGGAGGTGATCCTTTGGGAGTTTAACAAAGAATGAATTCAAAAATCACCGAAATCTCAAAATGTCGAAGTATTTAACATTAAATAATTAATTTAAGAGATAATTAATGACTCCGCAGCATGATTTTAGACGTTTCCCCTGTATCATATTCTAAAATTTCTAAAGTCCAAACTTTTGAAATACTTAAAATTAAGGGCAATTAATTAAGACTTAAAGCTCAGTTATTAGATAATTAATTGCTCCACAGTTTCAGGTTTCGGGAAGTTCCTCTCGAGATACATTAAAAGTCCCTGAAGTCTGAACTCCCTAAACACTAGAAGTTAACACACCATTTTAAACATGATTAATTAAGGTTTTAAAAGTGATTATCCAGAGATTAACCTTTCTGTGGATTCAAGATTCGGGGGGTTCCCACTCTGTCATATCTAAAACTCCCGAACGTGAACCGTCGAAATATTAATGGAATTTATGACTAATTAAGGATATTGATTCAAACGTAGATTGTGGTTCGCTAGGTAGACATCTCCATTAATGCTAATAAATTATTTGTGAGTGAAATTATATGAAAATCAATGAATCTTGTGTGAATAAAAGCACTTCGATTTCGAATTCATTTTCACCATCCACAATTAGCAAGTTTTATATGTTTTAAAAACTCACAAATTTTCTCTGCAACAGGTAACCTCACACGATTTCCTTAGAGATTATGGCACCATGGAAAATGACGAAAAATCCTGATGTGGCGGGAGAGGATTCAAACTCGAATACAGAAATTATGTCGAACACCACGCCACGAGCCACAGACACCATTAAAACTTGGACACGGGTTTTTGAGATTCTAGAACGTGAAATCATCAACTGTCTAGAGGACTCTGCCAAGGAAGAAGATGACTCTTTCAAAGCTAAACTTAGACACATAGCACAATCAAAGCTGCACAAGATAGTTACACGACCGAGACTCATTCCTTATAACAACATGATAAGTTGGGCCTTGGAACATGTTGACGTCCAAACCAAGAGCATCATCAACCATTAGCAGGTTGTCATTGGCTCTTTCCGACCAGAACATCTACAAGTAATGTATAAACTCTCCCCTAGTCCTAAATATACTTACAATGTTGCATTCATTCTGGATTTTGAGAAAAAGGAATGTGTTCAATACGCCATGAGTTTTTCATGCTATAATCAGGACCTGGTGGGGGCACCCAGAGAAATTCAAAACCGATGCTCATGGTATATATGCCACACTTTCTTTGGACACTCATATGCTGTAAATATCCATGATGCTATGCCAATTATTTGAGAGGAAAATCCCTATGCATTTCTCAGTGGAATGGGTATCCATCATGAATGAGGTAGCCGAGGGTTTCACTTTCAATTGGGCCAAAATGTTGTCAGAAAACTTGGCCAAGGGAATTGTTGATTACAAAATGGTGAAATCAAAAGGACAGTCTGCCCCCTTTTACATGTTGGCATATATCATGGATGCCATCTGTTTCATGACATATTTCCCCTTGATGAAAGGGAATTGGAATCCGGCTAGTTCGGAACCCATTCCTTTCTATCACTCCAAGGAATGGGAAGAGAAAGCTAGGGATTTATTTTATGAAATTTGTCACAATGTTGTAGTTATTGTTCATATAGCCCTGTATGGTCACCCACCTCCCTGGATTTCAGACAATATTATGGGAAACCTGGGTAAACTCGCAGATTGGTTCATTGAGGATAATTTCTCCTACATCAGAGTTTTTGGTTGCTCGGTTCGTCCTCATACTCTCCCATGATTTTTACTCGACAAACTACTATACAGAGAATTTGCATACCAGACAGTGATAGGAGGCATCAACAAAGAGTTGAAGGAATCTCAGAAAAAGGTTTGGTCGACTTTCCCTATTCAAGTTGGCATGTTTTCATTATTGGATTTCGGTCACTCCAAAGTTTAGGCCATGACCCTCGAGGATGTCAAATTTGTTGACATCAAGTTCAAGAGACACAATCCACATAAGATAGTGGAAAATCACCTAGCCCAATTTAACATGAAGCAGTATATGCACAAAAACTCCCCGTATGATGAAATATTCAGGGGAGTTAGATATTATGAGGACATTCAAGACAGATTCCAAACCCTCCCCCTAGATCAACAAGTTGGTTTTCTCAATTTTCAAAAGGACAAGTGAAACAATCTACCAAAGGTACTACAAGGAGAGTCAATAACCACTCCCCCTTCACATGAATCCATGTCTACAGGTTATGAATCAAGTCACTCTGGTAAACACAAAGTTGAGGGAACCCCAAATAGATCAAAGGTGTTAACACAGGAATTAGAAGCATCATTGTCAGACCATCTAAGCCCCCAGGAAATAGCTCAACTCAAAGCTTTCCTAAAACAGGGACAATATGTGCCTCCTTTGACAACAACAACTCATGTTGTCACCTCAAATAGATCAAAACAACAACAATCCATAGATTTTCTACTCCGATTACATCTTTGACCCCTCTACAAACTAGCTTCGGAAATCCTAATTCTGAAATTGTTTTTGTAGGTGATCTTACCCCCATCTTGCCCGAAGAGATGCCTTCTTCAGATTTCATTTTTAGTAAGAAACGGAAAGTCATCGTGAAAATGGAATCACACCAGAAATATGGACTGATAATTAAAAGGAAGAGAATGGTGTATGACGAGAATGACAAAGAGGATCCAGAATTCGCAAAGGAAGTTGCAGATTTGCTAGGTTTAGTAGGTAGAGCACTTGAAAAATTAGATATATACCGCTGAGGAAACTATCAGTAACATAATGAGTCAAGACTTCAAGCAAATCAGAGCTCATGATCGACAACAAATTCAACAGATTCAGGCCAACCTTGAAGAACTGCATCAAAGTTCACAAACTAACCAAAGTATGGTCACTCAACATGATGAATTGATAGAATAGCTGCAAGCCAGATTGGACCTAACCAAAGGTACCTCAATAAACATTTCGACTTTCCAAACTAAAGCATCGAAAATAAATGAGAATTTGGAAGTTTCCTAGCAAGACCTTTATCTGAAGGTAGACTCCATCCAAAAGTGCTATCAGGCAATAGAAATTTATCTAAAGGACATTTATATTAAGGAAAAAGAGGCCCTCTCAGCACGTTATAAGTTTCAAGAACTCCTTATATTGATGCAGAAAGATAATTTCCTTGATTTTTCTCTTCTTTCTCATTTCAAACAATTAAAAGGTGAGATGACCCTAAAGGCCTGGGAAACAAATCTGGAAAAGAGAAAAATATGTGTCAGAGAGGTAAAGGAATATTGTCTAGAAGCATTGTCATCATTAAATAAAGGGCTAATTGATCTTGGGGGAAGTAATATCTCAGAAGCCCTAGGGAAAATTGATATAGAAATGAACCAAAAAAATTCCAGAAAGAGCAAAGAAGAAACTCTGGCAGCCATTCAGGAAATGAGCCATATTGATCTTCTTAAAATCAATAAATGGCTAGTGAATCCAAGTTCACAGTTCCAGGCCATAGCTCAAGAAGTGAAAAGGATCCAAGAAAATATGTCTCAGATAGAAAGGAAATTATTTGCTTTCGAGGTAAATGAAAAAATTGAACCCTCAAGATTCATGGTAGAATTGTTAGATAGATGCAAAAAATGTATTGAACATGGAAAATCAAGCATAGCTGGGAGCAAGTAAGAAAATGTGCACAGTGCTCTTTCCTTTTTACCTCTCTACCTTTCACCTTCCAACAACCACTTATCATGTTCATCCACATTTTAATCTCCACTTATCCACACTTCATCATCATACACTTGTTCCATCATCCTTCTTCCCATAGACGGTTAATTTTCCCTGTTCCCATTACTCATTCCCTGACGAGCCAATGTAGTGTTATTCATTTGATTATCTTTCTCCCATGATCTAAACTATGATTCATTGCCTTGTTGAACATATTTAGAGGGAAAGATGACAATGAAACTAAAATGGCCAAGATAGTATGCCAAATTATTAAGGTGGCCTTTGTGACATCTGTACTCAGCCCAAAGGACTAAGAAAAGGAACACTCCTACAAGTAGGCAAAGAGACAGAGGAGAACGCCAGCGAGAATCATTGAAATTTACACATTGTTTTTTTATTCAGATATATGCAATTTTAATTAAATATTGTAAGAAGTCCAACGGTTTTTGAGTTGTGACAGATTTTGTATAAGTATATAGATTCAAGATCTATATAGGGCTGCTTCTTGCTGGATGTAATACAAAAACTCTCATTTTTTAGTATTAATAGAAGTGCATACAAAGATTATAATTTTTGTTCAGTTTGAGTTATGTGTTTCCTTTGTATTTTCATTTCACCTGTTGAAACATATATATTTTTCTTAAAAACATTAGACTTTAAAATTTTCATTTTGTTTAAATAAAGACAAATGCGCACTTAGATATCATAGTTGATAAAGTCTTCCGCTAAATCCAATGGTCTGAAATACTCAAAGTCATGGAGCCGCCTTTTTATTAAAAAGTCAAATTGCTAGTATAATTTTCAAAGTATCGGGTTTCAAGGTTTCACAGACCTAACAGTCCAATATGTGAAAAGTATCGAAGCCCTGACATGCGAAGTCGCAAAACTGTGTTAAGTATTGAAATATGATTAATCAAAATTTTAAATGCGATTATGATTAATTAATCACATCGTGATTTTGGGATTCGAGAATCATACTTCGAAGGATCACCAGAAGTCCCAACACCCAAAACCACGAAATCCCCACAGTTAATCGCGATTAATCAGGGAACTAAACAAGATTAAAATTTAATTAAGTATATCGCGGTTTCTCTTTTCGGGAATCCTAGCTTGGATGGATACATGGTGACATGAGATCTGAAATCCTGAAATGAATTAATGTTATAAAGGATTAGTTAATAGGATAAACTTGATTTATTAATACATTAAGCAGTCTTATTTTCTGTTAAACTTATGATGTTTTGAAAGGCGGATAAATTCAAATTTTCTTTGTGATTTTCCCAAATCACGAGGTATCGACCATTAATGGAATTAATGTCTGATTTAGGGAAATGATTTCAAATAAGATTCGATTTTAATGCCCAAATATTGTTATTAAAGAAATTAAACATGTTTTCAGTGAAGGTATATGCATGGTTGATGCGTCTAAGGAAAAGAATATTTTTTAGTTTTGAATTACATTCTTGTTTTCATAGGGCTAGCTTAGAGAAATAACTAGTCATCTGGATTCTCGTTCTCTGTAATAGGTAATAGAAATCTGAAATTTGATACCATGGCTCCACGGAAAGCGCCTAAGGAAACTGGTGAAAGTTTCGGCCAGAACACAGATGTTATTTATGATACTTTGCCCAAAAGTATCAATACAGTCAAAACCTGGGCGTATGTATTCAACATCTTACAACACGAACTAGTAAATTGCCTCGATGACTCAAGCGACAATGAAAGGGAGGACTTGTCTCTCAAATACAAAATTATCGCCCAGGCAGAGATGCATAAGGTAGCAACAAGGCCGAGTATTTTACCCTATAATGACATGATTAAATGGGCACTAGATCATGTGGATATCCCAACAAGAACTATTTTTAATTCTTAGAAGGTATCTATTGGGTCATTTAGGTCAGAACACATATAGGTGATGTATAAGATTCCTTCAACATTAAAATTCACTTTAAATGCTAGGTTTCTAGAGGACTTTAGCAAGAAGGAGTGTGATCAGTATGGAAATAATCTTTCCAACTTGATCAAGGACTGGTTCTCATGCCCTGAAAGGTTCAGAGTTGATTCTCACATCATATACTCAATTTCATCGTTACAACCACAGTTCATGTATATAGCCATGATGATGTGAAAACTTTATGGAAAAGAGAACACAACCCATTTATTTCAACCATGGGCACCCATTATAGACACTTTGGCAGAGGGTTATTCTTTCGACTGGGCCAAGATTTTTTCGGATAATCTGGCCAGTGAAATTACAGAGTATCAGGCAAAGAAAGCCAAGGGTTAACCAAATTCATTTTACATGTCATCTTATATTATGGACACCATTTGTTTCATGATGCCTTTCCCACTGATGGGTTGGACCTGGACTCTAGAAAGCATATAACCAATTCATATTTATCATTCAAAACTCTAGGAAGATAAGGCAAATGATTGCTTTTATGAAATCTGTAATTGAGTAGCGGTGTCGATGCATACTGTTATTTTCGGTCACTCACCTCCTATAATTTCAGACACACTTGTGGCTAACCTGGATAAAGTGGCCTACTGGTATATCGAGGAGCACTTCTCTTACATCAGAGTTTTCGATTGTTCAGTCCCCCCATACCCTTTACCGCAATTTTTACCAGACCGACTGGTGTGTCACGAGGTCACACAACAAACTGTACTCGGAGGGATTAGAAAAGATCTCAAAGCAGTGCAGAAAAAGTTATGTCCATCCTTTCCTTTCCAAATTGGTGCATTTTCTTTATCATATTTCAGCCACTCCAAAGTGGAGGCTGCAGCCTTAGAAGAAATAAAACTAGTTAACATTGAATTTAAGAAACACGATCCGTAGCGGGTTATGGGTAACCATATGGCCAGTTGCAATATTAAAAAGTATGAACATGAAGAATCCCCTCAGGATGAAGTGTTCTAAGGAGTGAGATCTTAACAAGAGGTTCTGAACCGAGTTCGATCCCTACCACTTGAAGAAATGATCATTTTTTACAATTTTCAAAAAACTGAAGAAGTAGCCTTCCGAAAGTGTTACAAGGGGAAAATCCAATGTATCGTGCTACACAGAAAATAGAGGCCCAGAACCTAGAAGTTGGAAGCTCTAGCAAACAAGAAGCCCCAGAAAACTCAGAGAAATTTGAGATCCCGACTCAGAAAAAATATATCCAAGAGACAGAGGTATCTAATGACCAGTCCAAAGATCAACCAAAGACACTAAAAAATCAAGGAGAAGATAAGCCAATGTCTTCACTTGATAAATTAGTTATAGATGAAGCCGGAAAACAGTTATCCACAAAAATTGGTAACCCCATTGAGGTTGTCACTCCATTACAATTCACCAGAGGAAACCCTAATGCAGAGGTAATATTAATAGGAGATCTCACATCGATCACTATTGAATAAATACCTCCTACCAATTTATTTTTCAATAGGAAAAGGAAAGTTGTGGTGAAGAAAGAAATACACTAGAAAGAGGGTAAACTGGTCAAAAAGAACAAAGTATTATTGGATGGACACAATTTGAAAGAGGAAGACTTTGCTACAAAGGTATCCAACTCTTTGGGATATTTCACAGCAGCTAACCTATTCTCATTCGATAATCTGAAGGGAAGACTGAAGCAAAGGAATCAGATGATATTTCTGTTGCAAAATCAAATAAGGAATGCATAAAAGAATGTCAAAGAAGAAGTCAATAAAGGACTGAAATAGGCAAGAGCTATTGATAAACAAGAAATACAACTGCTCAAGTCCAGTCTTGATGAGATGCAGAAGAAGATGCAAGTGAGCGAAAGACAGACTATCCAGCAAGATGAGTTGGTAAAACAATTACAATACAAGGTCAGTTCCACTGAGAAAATGGTTGTGGATATAGCACTATTTCAAGCTCAAGCATTGGAAGTGCTAAAGAAACTGAAAATAGCACAACAAAGTCTTTTTTCTAAGATAGGAATCATCCAAAATCACTTTCAGTAAGTAAACCAATCATTGGACAATATTGGTTTCAGAGAAAAAGAGGCTATTGCAGCCCGAATCACTTTTCAAGAGATGGTCGTGGTATCGTCTAGAAAAGAAATAGTTGTAACTCCCGGATTGACTGTTGCAGAAAAATTCAAAGGGGATATAATATTAAATATATCGGAGGCCAATATAGCTGAGAGAAAAAGAACATCCAAGGAAATAAGAGCAGATTGTGAAGAGGTTTTCCATTTTCTTAGAAAAGAAGCAATGTGCCTCAGAAAGGATGATGATTTTGAAACACTAGGACAAATAAATATTGTAAAGCATCAAATTGATCTCCAAGAAAACTTAGAGGTAGCTCAAGCTGAAATTTCACAGCTAAAGCAGGTTGATATCGCTCAAATAGATATATGGATGGTAAATCCAAATTTACAGCTATAGTCGACTATTTCTGAATATAAAAGGATAGAAGACAGGTTGCCACAATTACAAAAGAAGTTGTGTCTTTTTGAATAAAAAGATGTGACAGAACCTTCTAGACTAGTAATACAATTTCTAAGCAGGTGTGTGAAATGTATTGAGCGAGGAAAAGTGAGCACTTCAAGGGATCAATGAAGTAACATGTTCATATCTTTTTCTGCCAGTATGAGAGAGAGATAGAGAAAAACCAAGTGGAACGGTTCTAGTTTTCATTTTATAACTGTCATTATCTAGAAATAACGAGATGTCCAACCGCCTAGGGTTGAGAATCTCTTGTATAAATATATTTTCAAAAGACTAAAGAAAGGATGCTTCTTGCCGATTATAATAGAGAAATTTATCTTTCTTAAGAATTAATAGAAGTGCAGATTAGAGACTCCATATTTCGTCAATTTTGAGTTATGTGTTCTTCTATTCTTCCATATTCCAGCATCTATATTCATATGTCTTTGATGAATGTCTGATCACAACTTAGTACAACTTCTACTATGGTTATATAATTCATTTAGTTATTTGATCGCTTACAGATTTTCCTATTTGTTTTCTATTAGCAAATACAAGACCTGTGAGTTAGTTAGATTATTACATTTTATGCTTCATTAAAGGTTACATCATCCATTTAATTCTTCTGTAGCAGAGTAAGATTCTTTTGTGATTGATGCCTTGCTTTGCTTAATAGATTTATGTTTTTCTCTCATTACATTCATTATTTTCAAATTTAACTCAGATACAAAAAACAACCTCTAAGTTGTTATACCATTAATTCAATTTTAGGAACTTTTCTTGTTTAATTGAAATAGAAAAAGAAAATATTAAAAACAACAAATCCTTTGACTATTCCCTTTCTCCATGATTGTACCTATTGCAAGACAACCTAATATCGAACTAGGCCTTCAAGATCATACCAACATTTTATTAACCTTGTTCAATACTATCTTGGAGACCGCTAATACCCGGGATGAGATTGAATGCTCATGGGTAGTGATGCAGGAGCATCGCCAACACATCAAGCGAGCCAGCGCGGAAACAGGGGACAGTTGGACAAGCCGGCACAAATTTTGAAAACACTTTGGAATTGTTGCGCAAGTCTTTAATGAATCCATCTAAGATAAGGCGCACTTGTATATTGTAATGGATCTTGAGTGGATAGCTCTCGTCCTTTAGTAGATAGTCGGCATTTAATATAGTTAATGCTGGTAGATAGGAATTTAATTCTAGATTTGATAGCTTTAGAGTCCAAGAGGGAAAACAGATATAGACACCCTCATTGTATCATTGTAACATTAGCATTATCTAGAGCATTCAGAAGAGGAGAGCATGCAGAGAATTGTATGAAGAACATCCATGTACAGATATTTGAATTAATAGAAGAAAGCTTTGATTCAAATTCATGGTTTGTGTTGTTTTCTCTCTGTAGTGATGTTATGTTCCTGAATGTTTACTTCTTGTCATACATTTTCTTTTATATGCTGTGTATGTGATTTCATGGTTGAATTGAAGTCTGAGAGGAAGAGTGAATGAGTTTCAATTATTTCTATAATTGAGCCAGAGGATTCCTGCAAGGAGTGCAGTTGAATCGTCCGCAAGGAGTGCATTGACAGAAGGGTTCAATTAGAGATAACTTTTGTTGCCATTCATCTTAGGAGTGCAGTGGCACAGTGCCGTGCAAGGAGTGCACAGGCCAGAGAAAAGTCTCAGGATTGCGATTCTGAGTGAAGTATCGAAAGACTACTGCTGCAGGAGTGCACAAAGTCGAGTGACTTCAACACTCAAGCGTTGTTGAATATTTTCCACAAGGGGTGCGTGCAAGGTTTCTTTAGAAGACTGAATTCGCAGAAAGCTCAGGAGGAATAGGCTTTCAAATTCACTAAGGGATAAGTGCAGGGAATCTGCTGTGGAAAGTCTGAGAGAAGCGTCGCAGGTTGGCGAGCGGGCGGACGAGTCTCATGGGGAGACACTTCTTCCTTTCGCAGAATCATTAAAGGGAGGACGGACGAACAAAATCTTTGGAGGAGATTTCACGAAGTTCCGTGGGCCGTTGGATCTCACGGAGGTGTGAGGAGGTTACGGTGTAGTGCAGAAAAGGTTCGAAGCTCGGGAGGGAGTAGAGTCGTCGATCTGAGACAGGAGGACCATCAGATCTACACGTGACATCGTGTATCAGGGAATCGTGAGTCGAAGCACCAAGTTGTTGTAATGGAAATTGCGATATCGCGAATAGCGATATTCCGACAAGATTAGAACCGTCCATCGGTTGGGACGCATGTCAGACGATCCAGAGGAGTCGGAGTTCGGAGAATCGGGGTTTTCAAAGATAGGAAACTCTTGCATGTGGGAATCGCGATCCGCGATATTTTGACGGGAGAATAGTGTGGGCCATAGCTGGATCCAGTGGAGGACAGGTGGCATAAGTCATTGGGGTTTTGCAGCGAGAAGTGCTGATCCATCAACATCCGGATTTGTGATCCTGCGAAGTCCGATATCCCGATAGAAGTGACGGGAAGTCGAAGAGAAAGCTCACGCATGTGTCGGAGTTTTGGCATGTCGTGAATCGAGAGCTGGTAAAGTGAAGTGTTTGATATCGCGAGTTGCGAAACCGCGATAAAGACAGAAATCCCGATACGGCAAGAGAAATTCAGCGTTGACCAAAGTCATCGGATCTCGGGGATTTGAGAGCCCAGTGATCAACAAAGAACTTGCGAAGCCACGAGTTCCAATCCTCCGATAAGTCAAAGAAGGGGGATCGCTTGAAGAGAATCTGTGGGTAAGGAATATTCCCGATAGGGAATCAGAAGAACCTTTGAGTTCTTCAGTGCGTGAAGGAAAGAAAATCCTGTGAGAGCACATGGACCTTCCGATCTACGGGTGGTGAAGGGGCCGCATAGCCGTCAAGTGGTATCAGAGCGGGAATATCTCTTTGCTTTCTGTAGCAGAAGAGAAGTAGTAAATTCGCCATGCCGCCGAGAAGAGAAAGGAAGTCACCTGACCCAGAAGATAGGGAGGTGAGGAGAAGAGGCAGGCAGGTAGTCAATCCAGAAATGGAGAGACAGATGCGAGATCTTCGAGCAAGAATCGAGAACATGGAGATAGCACAAAGATGCACAACTAGTGCAGGGGATCTTAGTGATTCCGATAGTGAAATAGAGGCGGAACATGAGGAGGAGGTTGCAGCTGAAGATGCATCAACCGAGCGTTTGATCAAAGCTATTTCCAGAATGGGAGTGAAAGAAAAAATGGACATTCCAATCTATGAGGGAAATCTGGATGCAGAAGAGCTTTTGTATTGGATCTGATCTCTTGACACCTACTTCGATTATGAGGATATCGAAGAGGATAAGAAGGTCAAGCACGTTGTTATGCGCTTGAAGGGACATGCAGCATTGTGGTGGGACGAGCTACAAGTAGACAGACGCTGCAAAGCCAAGCAGAAGATCAAGAGTTGGGATCGAATGATTGCAAAGATGAAGGCAAAGTTCATCCCAAGAGAATATCAAATCACTATGTTCAGGAGGATGCAGAACCTGAGACAGAAACTGATGATAGTGAAAGAATACACTGAGGAATTCTATCGAATGAACATCAGAGCAGGTCATCGGGAGAGCGATGATGAGAAGGTTTCCATATATCTGAATGGTCTGAGATACGACATTTAGGATGAATTTAGCATGCTAACCATCAGGACGGTGGAGGATGCTTATAAAATGGCTTTGAAAGCTGAGGAGAAGCTGAGTCGTCAGCAAGGTCAGCGAGGGTGAGGCAGAAGTCAACCTAGAGGAAAGGCAGTTGCCCAAGACAAATATCAGAAGCCCAAGGAGGAATGGAAGAAACCTCAGGGTAAAGTTGAGAGAGGTGGAACCTCACAGAGAGGACCATATGTTGAGCAGAAAGGGCAGCATACAGAGTAGAGTGGAGGATATGTTGATGGCAATACTTTTCCTCATACCAGAGGTCGAGGCCAAGGCCAAGGTGGAGTAATCACATGCTTCACGTGTGGAAAGAACGAGCACAATTCATACTAGTGTCCAGAGAAAAAGAAGGATGGAGGGGAAGCTCACATCACTGAAGCGCAGAGGCAGGATGTTGAGGCCGAAGATGTAGAAGGCAGAAGATTGCTTATGATGCGTAAAGTTCTCTTAACACCCGGGAAGGAGGTGGAGGACTCAGCTCAAAGGACCAGACTGTTCAGAACATCTTGCAAGACCAAGGATAGGGTGTGCAAGGTTATCATGGACAACGGTAGCACAGATAATCTCGTTTCAACCGAGATGGTGGAAAAGATGGAGCTGGAGACAACTAATCACCCGAATCCATACAGAGTTTTGTGGCTACAAAAAGGACACCAGGTAATTGTTACTAAATAATGCTTGGTTGAATTCAAGATAGGTGGATATAATGATAAGATTCTATGTGATGTTATTCCCATGGATGTATGTCATCTATTGCTGGGTAGACCATGGCAATATGATAGAAATGTGATTCATGATGGGAGAATGAACACATATACCCTGGAGAAGAATGGGAGAACCCATATGTTGCTTCTGATAAAGGATAAGGAGGTGAAACTAGAAGTAAGCAACACAGTACTTCTCATGAGTGGGAAGGAACTTCTTACAGAGGTGAAGAAGAATGAAGATCCACAATTCTTTGTTGTCAGAAAACCGAGGATTGTTCTGACTAGCACAAGAGTGGATGATCTACCAGATGAAGTTCAGGAACTGTTGGAAGAGTTCGCTGACATCATCGTGGATGAATTACCTCATTCGTTGCCACTGATGAGAAGTGTGAGTCACCACATCGATCTCATACCGGGAGCTAGTTTGCCAAATAAAGCCGCATATAGGTTGATGCCGCAGGAGAATGAGGAAGTTAAGAAGAAGGTCCAGGAGTTTTTGGACAAAGGATTGGTAAGAGAAAGCTTGAGTCCATGTGTTGTTCCGACAGTACTCAGTCCGAAGAAAGACGAAGGCTGGAGAATGTGTACCAACTCAAGAGCGATCAATAAGATAACCATTAGGTACAGGTTTCCATTGCCAAGAATGGATGATCTGATGGATTGCTTGAGTGCAGCAAGATACTTTTCAAAGATTGACTTGAAAAGAGGATATCACCATATTTGCATGAGAGAAGGCGATGAATGGAAGACAACCTTCAAAACAAACGAAGGATTGTATGAATGGCTAGTCATGTCATTTGGCTTGATGAATGAACCGAGTACCTTTATGAGGTTGATGAATGAAGTCATGAGGGAGTTCATCGGAAAGTTCATCATTGTGTATTTGGATGACATATTGATTTACAGTAAGTTAGTGGCTAAACATTTGAAGCATTTGGCCATTGTGATGAAGAAGCTACAACAGGAGAAGCTGTTAATTAATATGAAGAAGTCCTCATTTATGAAGACAGAGCTCATTTACTTGGGTTTTGTTATTTCAGCAAATGAGTTAAGGATGGATCCGGATAAGGTATAAGTTATCAAAAATTGGCCATCACCGAGAAATATTTTTGAGGTCAGGAGTTTTCATGGTTTAGCTAGTTTCTACCGGAAGTTCATCAGGAATTTCAGTCGAATTAGCGCAGAAATGATGGATACAGTGAAGAAGCGGCATAAGTATTTTCATTGGACAGTAGAGGCTAAGAAGAGCTTCAATCTGTTGAAGTGAAAGATCATGGAACAACCGGTTTTGGTGTTGCCGGATTTCCAGAAAACATTTCAGGTGAAATGTGATGCAAGCAGGTTTGCCATAGGAGCAGTCTTGAGTCAGGAAGACAGGCCGGTTGCATATTTCAGCGAGAAGTTGGATGAGGCGAAACTGAAATACTCCACGTATGATAAAGAATTCTATGCTATCATACAGGCACTGAAGAAGTGGAGGCATTACTTGATCCCAAAAGAGTTTGTATTGTATAGTGATAATCATGCATTACAGTTTGTGACTCAACAGGAGAAGTTGAATCAGAAACATGCAAAATGGGTAGAGTATATGCAAAATTTCACATTTGTGATTAAGCATATTTCAGGAACTGCTAACAAAGTGGTTGATGCTTTGAGCAGGAAATGTTTTTTGTTGCAGGAGTTCTGAGTCAAAACCTTGGGTTTTGATAATCTCAGGAATATGTATGCAGGTGATGCAGATTTTGCAGAGGCATATGAAGTAGATGAGAATCCAGTTCTCAGAGATAGAAGCCCTTATATGGATTATATGATCCAGGAAGGATTGTTGTTCAGAGGAAATCAGCTGTGTATTCCGAAATGCTCCATGAGGGAGAATCTGTTAAAGGAGAAACACAGCGGAGGCTTGGTAGGACATTTTGGCCATGAAAAAACATTTGCGAAGCTGAATGAGTCATATTTTTGGCCAAGGATGCGTGCAGACGTCAAGCAATTTGTTGACAGATGCAGGATTTTCCAGCATTCGAAGGGGAGGAAGAAGAATGCAGGTTTTTATCAGCCATTGCCCATACCATAGAGGCCATGGGAGGCGATCAGCATGGATTTTGTATTGGGGTTGTTGAAGACACAAAGAGATGTTGATTCCATATTTGTGGTGGTGGAAAGGTTTTCTAAGATGGTACACTTCATTCCATGCCAGAAGACCAGCGATGCGACTCACATCGCAAACTTGTTTTTCAAAGAGATCATTCGACTTCATGGATTGCCGAAGAGCATAGTTTTAGACAGGGACACTAAATTCATAGGGAATTTTTGGAGGACCTTATGGAAGAATCTAGGAACTAACTTGGCGTTTAGTTCTGCGTATCATTCTCAGACGGATGGACAAACAAAAGTGGTCAACAGAAGTCTGGGAGACTTATTGAGAAGCTTGGTGACAGAGCACCACAGCAGTTGGGACCACATATTACCACAGGCCGAGTTTGCATACAATGACTCAGTGAATCGAAGCACAGGTAAGAGTCCATTTCAAATCGTATATGGTATGTAGCCGAGAGGAGTTTCTGAACTAAGAGATTCAGAATAGACTGCGACTAGCAGTGCTAGTGCAGAAGAATTCGCTGAGGCGATGAGAGAACTTCACAGCAAGGTGAAGGAGTGGTTACTGGAATTGAACAAGGAATATAAGCGCAGAGAAAATCAACATCGGAGACAACTTCAGTTTGAAGTTGGTGATCTAGTTCTAGCACACTTGAGGAAGGAAAGGTTCCCAAGGGGAACATACAATAAACTCAAAATGAAGAAAATCGGGCCATGCAAGGTCTTGAGAAAATTCAGAGAAAATGCTTATGAGATTGAGTTGTCGGATGGCATCGGAATATCTTCGATATTCAATATCGCAGACTTATACCCATACAGGGCTGGAGAAGTAGAGACTGGAACTGAGGGGCCAGTGATCCAATGGGTGAAACAATTTCCAGTTGCAGAGGAGCCGCAGATGGAGTGCATACTCGACAAGAGAGTGGGTAAGAAGACCAGAAGAAAAGAATACTTCGAGTATCTGGTCAAGTGGAAGAATCATCCAGTGGAAGATGCTAGATGGGAGAGTGAAGTAGTCATAAAAAAGCATGGATAGACCATGCAGGAGCTCATGGATAGGATCCCATGAAAGTTTTCAAGCCAAGGAGTATGATGCAGGAGCATCGCCAGCACATCAAGCGAGCAAGCGCGGAAACGGGGGACAGCTGGACAAGCCAGCACAAATTTTGAAAACACTTTGGAATTGTTGCGCAAGTCTTTAATGAATCCATCTAAGATAAGGTGCACTTGTATATTGTAATGGACCTCGAGCTGATAGCTCTCGTCCTTTAGTAGATAGTCGACATTTAATATAGTTAATGCTGGTAGATAGGAATTTAATTCTAGATTTGATAGCTTTAGAGTCCAAGAGGGAAAATGGATATAGACACCCTCATTGTATCATTGTAACATTAGCATTAGCTATACCATTCAGAAGAGGAGAGCACGCGGAGAATTGTATGAAGAACACCCATGTACATATATTTGAATTAATAGAAGAAATCTTTGATTCAAATTCATGGTTTGTGTTGTTTGCTCTGTGTATTGATGTTATGTTCCTGAATGTTTACTTCTTGTCATACATTTGCTTTTATATGTTGTGTATGCGATTTCATGGTTGAATTGAAGTCTGAGAGGAAGAGTGAATGAGTTTCAATTGTTTCTCTAATTGAGCCAGAGGATTCCTACAAGGAGTGCAGTTGAATCATCCAGAAGGAGTGTGTTGACAGAAGGGTTCAATTAGAGATAACTTTTGTTGCCATTCATCTCAGGAGTGTAGTGGCACAGTGTCGTGCAAGGAGTGTGCAGAACAGAGAAAAGTCTTAGGATTGCGATTCTGAGTGAAGTATCGAAAGACTATTGCTGCAGGAGTGCGTAGAGTCGAGTGACTTCAACACTCAAACGTTGTTGAAGATTTTCCGCAAGGGGTGCATGCAAGGTTTCTTTAGAAGACTGAATTCACAGAAAGCTCAGGAGGAATAGGCTTTCAAATTCACTAAGGGATAAGCGCAGGGAAGCTTCCATGGAAAGTCTAAGAGAAGCGTCGCAGGTGGGCGAGCAGGCGGACGAGTCTCGTGGGGAGACACTTCTTCCTTTCGCAAAATCATTAAAGGGAGGACGGACGGACGAAATATTTGGAGGAGATTTCGTGAAGTTCCATGGGCCATTGGATCTCACGGAGGTGCAAGGAGGTTACGGTGTAGTGCAGAAGAGGTTTGAAGCTCAGGAGGGAGTAGAGACGATTTGAGATAGGAGGACCGTCAGATCTACACGTGACATCGCGTATCGGGGAATCGCGAGTCGAAGCACCAAGTTGTTGTAACAGAAATTGCGATATCGCGAATAGTGATATCCTGACAAGATCAGAACCGTCCATCGGTTGGGATGCGTGTCAAACAATCCAGAGGAGTCGGAGTTCGGAGAATCGGGGTTTTCGAAGATAGGAAACTCTTGCATGTGGGAATCGCGATCCGTGATATTCTGACGGGAGAATAGTGTGGGCCACAGCTAGATCCAGTGGAGGACAGGTGGCATAAGTCATCGGGGTTTCGCAGCGAGAAGTGTCGATCCATCAACATCCGGATTCACGATCCCGCAAAGTCCGATATCCCGATAGAAGTGATGGGAAGTCGAAGAGACAGCTCACGCGTGTTTCGGAGTTTCGGCATGTCGTGAATCGATAGCCGGTAAAGTGAAGTGTTTGATATCGCGAGTTGCGAAACCGCGTAAAGACAGAAATCCCGATATGGCGAGAGAAAGTTAGCGTTGACCAAAGCCATCGGGTCTCGGGTATTTGAGAGCCCAATGATCAACAAAGAACTTGCGAAGCCGTGAGTTCTGATCCTTCGATAAGTCAAAGAAGGGGGATCTCTTGAAGAGAATCTGTGGGTAACGAAGATTCCCGATAGGGAATCCGAAGAACCTTTGAGTTCTTCGGGCCGTGAAGGAAAGAATATCCTGTGAGAGCGTTTGGACCTTCCGATCTGTGGGTGGTGAAGGGGCCGCGTAGCCATCAGGTAGTGATTGAATGAGATATAAGCATTCGTGAACATTGGGAATCTAGGCAAAGTCATCCTAGAAATCAGCCATAGCTTCATTTTCCTTAAAGTATTGATCCTCTTTTCATTTTATAAGACTCTCTTTATTTTTTAATGCCTGACATTATGCTGTGAGCCTTAATTATAAACTCGGTAACAACATCCCTGAATTTCTTTATGTAATTCCTTGAAAAGCGATTGATTCCAATTTAGTATTACAACTATTGTGATCATATTATACCAACAATTCATTAAGTAAGCAATTTTTCCTCTGTATTTATTGTGAGTAAAACAAGACCTACGTTGTGCGTGAATTACTGCATTTCATATCCTATTCAAGGGTGCCTTCTCTACTTTTATTCCGCTACAAACAAGGTGATGCTTATATGCAATTGATTCCTAGCATTGTTTAACAATTTTGTAACTTTCCTTCACACCATTTGATATTATAATTGTGATTCAGAGAACAAAATACAACCTTTGCACTGTCCTATTATTAATTTCATTTGAGGATCATTTCTTATATAACTAAAGGTCGGAAAAACACTCATTTAAAACATTTTCTTTAAACACTCATGATGCCTGACATTACTCTTTGAGCCTTAAGATTAATCTCAGGAACCACATCTTTTTGGCGCCATTGTCAGGGACGAAGAAACAAAATCAATTTCCCTGGGAAAATGACAAGGTAAATTTTGAGCTTTGTTGGTGAACAAAGATTGAATGCATAAGTAAGGCTTATTTTATTTTTCACTTGGTGACTCCACCATAGAAAAAATGGCATTCATTCGAAGGAATAATAGAAAAAATCCAGACGATAAGTAGACCACACGAGTGTCAGATCCCAAAAAGTTGTTGAAACCAAAGTGGTAGCTCAAATAGAGTGGTTCTTCAACAGGTAAATTATATCAACCCAGAGTTACACAAGTTAATGCTAAGGTTAAAACTGAAGAAATAACCCCTAAATAAAGTTTTAAACAAATTCATTCTGTAGAGGCATCAGCTAGTGAACCTGAGGCTAAACTCAAAAATCCAGAGGTAATTGTTCCCGAGATAAAAATTGAGATTGACTTACCAGATAATTTTACCAGTGAGAACAAAGGATCCCTTTTAATCCTCATTGTCATTAACGATATTTTGATTCTCTCCTTCCCCGAGGTAAAAGTTGTTGTTTCCCGAAACTTTGAAGAGTAATTTTTATACTCAGATTCCTCTCCTATCGTCTCCCGCATATATACATCTGGTAAACCTGAGGAACCTAGTTCAAGTTTCCCTTTTCCCCCTTATATATATCTTCCATCTCCTATAATTATTTTCCCTGAACTTTCTTCGCTACACCCCGAAGTAGTCGAAAGGTCAGCAACTCAGTCCCTCACAGTTTTTGAAAATCCCCTTTTTAGCCCTTGAAGTCTGTCTCCTAGAATTCCAATGGCTGTTGCTGGAGGTGCTGGTGCTAGTGGCGCCAGAGGTGCAGGAGCTAGTGGACAAGATCAACCTCCTAGAATATTTTCCAAGGTATCTTCTAGATATGCTCCCTTGGTCCTCTCTGCCATCCTTCATGATTTGCTCAAAAATTACATGAAGAACCTCCCCAAATTCATGGGATAAGGAGATCTAACCGCAACCGAACACATAGCATTTTTTGATCAGTTTTCTGATATCCTTGGCATCAAACACGAGGATGTTTAATCAAGGATGTTAGTACAAACCTTTGAAGGACAAGTGATAACCTGGTTTATAGGACTCCTTGTAGGTTCCATACGATCATATGACGAACTAGAAAATGCCTTCCTAAGACAGTGAGGCACGAAAAAGGACCATCTTTATTATTTAATCGAGTTCAGGGCTTTAAGAAAGAAGAATTTTGAATCAGTCCTTGAATTTATCGAGAGGTTCAATAAATTGTATAACAAAAGACCAGCCGAAGTCAAACCTTCTCAACCTACTGCAAAAGTAATGTTTGCAGGGGATTTTGATCCCGACTTCGCTCTACTTCTAAGAGAAACAAGATCTACCACTTTATCAGGAATGCAATACAATGCCATAGAAATTGAATCGAATATGATGGAATCCTAGAAATCACAAAATAAGATTGAGATGGGAACCAAAGAACCTAGGTGTTTCAAAGAACAGGCATGACCCTCTGGATCTAGGAAGTTTGCAAAAGAAAAAAATGGATGAGATGGACAAGATAATTAAAGATTTATAAAAACAATATCCAAGATGGAATTAGATCAAGCCAAACCTGATCCATACGTTAGGAAACAATTCAGGAGAAACCCTAACCCTTAGATACAACAAAGACAAGTAAAAAATGAAGACCAAAAGATCCAAGCCCCATTTAAAACTGAAAAATTTATGCAGAGGGATGAAGTTCAAGGTTATGAGGAGTTATAAGAAGATCTAAACAACCTTAGCGATGACGATCTTGAGCCACATTTAACCAGGAAGGATTATCGGAAATATTTAGACCTGAAATCCCTGTTTGAGAATGAGGAAAACATCAATAATCTGGGAGACTCTATGTATCAAGGTCTCGCCGACTCAATAATGGTCTAACTCCAACAAAAGTATGATTTAAGGCCCAGAGAAAAAAATTCTACGAATGTTCCACCAAAAAATATTTTGTCACTAATTAAAACGAATGAGGTGGTAGTTATTAAACCATTAACTGAAACACAAGCTTCCTGAACAAAGCCAGTTGAAACAATAACAATGCAAACTAAGAAACCGTAAAATACAGAAGTAGAAGTTCCAACCAGAGAAATTGAAAAAATAATTGGACGTTTCAGTTTGGAAAATGAACTTAATATAATTAAAATCCCAATGCCTCTGGTTGAACTTGAAAAAAACCCGATTTATAAAAAGCAGATCGCTAAAGCGATAAATTTTTCTAATGTTGAATGTCAAGAAGACATTATTAATATGCAGGACGAAATACCTATGATCATGTTTGGTCCACACATTGAAAACAATAAGGATTTTGTCATTCCATTCTATATTACATTAACTGTGCAGGACCATTTACTCCACAATTGTATGTTATATTTTGGGGCCTCTCATAATTTAATGCCTAAAATTATCATGGAGAAGTTGGGCCTCAAAATTACTAGACCTTATCAAGACTTGTACTCATTTGATTCTAGAAATGTTAAGTGTCTAGGCATGATTAAAGATTTGGTAGTAAATATTGCTCAGATCACTGTGAAAAGTATCCATATGGATGTGGTTGTTGTTGACGTCCCTGCCAAGTATGACATGCTTATATCTAGGTCTTGGGGTGCCAAGTTAGGAGGATCAGTTCAATTGGACATGACTTACGCTACAAGCCCATTTTTTGGTGGGCAATTCATGCGATTGTACAGAGAAACTAGATTGGTGTATATTGTAAGTGACCCTCAAAACCCAAATAATTACCCAGTCCGTGTTTCTGATCAGGACTTAGGAAATTGTATATTATATATAGATGATGATTTTGAGGAATGTATAGAAGAAGAAAATAAAAAAATAGAAATAACAAAGAAAAATGTAAATGTTAGATAAGGAATGTGGAAAATGTTCTTCAATGGTGCCACATCCTGCGAAGGGGAAAGAGTTGGAGTGTTATTCGTGGCACCAGGTGATGAGTATGTTATTCCCTTCTCTTATAGATTACAATGGGATATCGATTATACGAATAATGTATGTGAATATTAAGCTCTGGTTTTAGGATTAGAAGCTGCAAGGAAGTTAAAAATTGAACATCTGATAGTTTATGGTTATGCAAAGATTATTGTAAAACAAGTGAAACAAAAGTATCAAGATACGAACCCAAGGTTGAGGTCATACATGAATTGTGTCTGGGATATTATAGATAAATTCTTCTAATATTTTAATATTCACTCTATTCCTAGGATGGATAACCAACAAGCTGACTCCTTGGCCAAGGTTGTTGTCACCTTCATACCCCCTACTGTCTTGAAACTAAAGTATCACATCGGGATGAGGCATAGACCTTCGATCCCAAAAAAATTTCATCACTGGAAAGTGTTTGAAGATGACAAACAAATCAAACAGTTTCTGGAGATGGTTGATGAGTTTTCTGAAACTCACATAGATCAAGAAAACCAAAATGATCTTACTTGGGTTATGCACGAAGGAAAGAACCTAGAAAAATTCCAAGACAATATTGCAAACCACCACATGCTCTTTCTTAAGAACAATCAGATTCCCAGAGGCCTTATCCCCTTAGAAAAGTTGTTTGACCAGGATGACATACCTTTAAAGTCTACCTTACGACCTCAACCCGAATAAGTTGAAGACTGTAATGTGGGAACTAATGAAGATCCCAAAATGGTCAAGATATCCAAACACCTTCCAACCCAAATGAAAAGTAAGTACGTTGAGTTTCTTAGGAAATATAAAGATGTTTTTTCCTGGTCTTATGATGATATGAAAACTTACGATACCTCTGTTATTGAACATAAGATTCCTTTAAAACATGGTATTAAACATTTTAGACAGAAACTCAGAAAGATAAACCCGATTCTCCTACCAGTGATAGAAATGGAATTCAAGAAACTTCTCGATGCAAAAATCATTTTTCCACTCAGGTACTCTAAATGGGTAGTGAATTTGGTTCCTGTCAGAAAGAAAAATGGCAAAATAAGGCTCTATGTTGATTTTAGAAACTTAAATCGGTCGTCCCTTAAAGACAACTGCCCGCTCTCGAAAATGGATCATGTTCTAGAAAAGGTAGTAGGGGCCAACATGATGTCCATGATTGATGGTTTTTCGGGTTATCACCAAATTGTTGTTCATGAAGATGACAGAGAAAAGACTGTGTTTACCACTCCGTGGGGAACCTTTATGTACGATAAAATGCCATTTGGTTTGATGAATGCAGCGGATACTTTCCAGAGAGCGATGGACATTGTGTTCATCGGTGAGAGAGACAAATTCGTTGTTATTTATCTTGATGATTTGACGGTTTTTTCTAACTTTGATGTAAAAAAATTGTTGCACCTTAGGAATACCTTTGAAAAATGTAGAAAGTTTGGTTTGTCTTTTAATCCCACGAAATCACATTTTGCGATGCAACAAGGTAATATTTTGGGCCATATACTGTCAAAATAAGGAATCAAAGTGGACCCTAAGCGAGTTGAGGCTATAGATAGGATTAATATCCCTAGGAACAAAAAATAAATTCAATCTTTTTTAGGAAAGAGGAACTTTTTGAGAATATTTATTCCCAATGTTGTGCCTCTTCCATCACCTTAGTGAGAAAAATAGAGGTTCTTGCAAGCTCAGTTGGGTTTGCTGAGTAGGAAAGCTGCAAGGAAAAGAGTTAGGGAAAGAAATAAAAGACTACAATTAAGAATTAAACTAAGAAATCAAATAACAACAAAATTCATGAGCATAGGGACATAGAAACAAAAAGAACCATAAGACCCATGTCACCAATGTTGAGGCTGATCTATTAGTGAAAAAATACACCAAGAAGAAAGGGGACTATGTGTCCCTTCTTCCTCCAAGGGAGGGCTCTTGGACCCCCACTAGCTAGCTCTTCTTACAACAAAGAAAAATGGAAAATGATGAAAGAACTCTTTACAAATCCACTCAATGGGTGATATGGATTTCCCAATGCAATGGTGCAAATATGCTCTTGACAAGGATGGAGTCCTCAAGAGAATAGAGGCAGCATAACATTACTTTGAATTCCTTGAAAAATGAGGTGCATCCATGGCCTTTTTATAGAATTCCTTTGAGCTATTGTTTAACTGCTTTGTAGTGTGAAAAAAGGCTAATTAGGGCATTTCTAGGTCTTTGACCAACCATCCAGTCAAATCCAGTACAGATTTGAGGGTCAAATTGGCTTGGGAGGTGAACCATAAGTGGGTGGGAGGCCGACCACTCTCATAAATGTGTCATTTAGCAGGTGCGCGACTTTTTGTGATAACAGTCACTCATCGTGCACATGTGCGCGATTTCTACGTTCCTGTTCTGCGCATGTGCGCATGCGCCCAATGTCTGCATAGCGCCCTTCAATTTTTCACTACTTTGTATAGTTTTTGACCCTTTTATGAATGATTTGGTGTTAATTCAAGTCTATGGATGACTTCATCGCTGTTTGAAGATGCTGAGTTCTTGTAACCATGTGCGGACGAAATTTCAGTGATAACAGATGCCTCCTAATGGATGAGGTTAGGAGCATACGTATAAACGAAATCCATCAATGTTTCTTTTATGGAGAATGTTGTTGTAAGAGAGAGCAATAGTGGGATCATCCAGAGCGATCCGTTGGAGGGAAAAAGGAACCAGTAGAAACCAACCTTCCATGAGGTGTGTAAAAAAGAAAGTTGTGTACAAACGAGGCGGGCATGCCCCATGCTCGTGTCATGTAACTCAAAAAAGATGAATGAAGTGTTGGTGCAGACAACTGCAGCACCCTCAGGGGCAGTCGGAATAAAGGCAGAAGACAATTCTGCAGATGAACATACTCTGAATAGTAGGCAGTGATCATGATAATAAGCATCACTGATTATGTGGGCATTGATAGCCCAACCAAGTTCAGAGGTCTTCGGAAAATGAAAGAACTAACTGCAATAGTCGCAAAGTAAGACCCACCATAACATGAGAAAGTGTTGATGTCAAATGTTATGGGGGTCAACGACAACAGGGAGCAATTGTGTTTCACCCTGTGTCATTCGAGATCTCTCATTGAGTGGATAATGAGAATCAAGATACTGTCGCCCTTACGGAAAACTGTGCTGATGTCAACAAAAAAGGGGGACCCGACTCCAAAAAGCAAATGTTCATGAAATCTACTAGGTGAGGTGAGGAAGTGGAGGAGGTACATGGATGAAGTCAAGATTTGGGAAGACTCAAGACTGCCCTTGGTTGGAGTATGTGTGAGATAAAAAGTGGCTGCAACCATTCAACGAGGTCGAGTGTCAGGGGGATGACAAGACCGGGGATAAGTTGTGCCAGAGGTGGGACAAGGTGAACAAATTCAAAGGGCAGGGGTAAGTGGCCTATGGGGTACTCTAAAGATATGGACGATGCCGGTAAGGGTGGATGATAATTAGTGCTCCAACCAAAGGTGACATGGGTTACGGTTGGCCAAAAAAGGGAAGTAGGTCGCCCAAAGGTGACAACAAAAAGGTAATGTAATGACTAAAAATAAAGGCGTTTGTACAATAAATAACGAATAATTGGGGGGAAGTGTACAAATACAAAAATGGGTGCCCTAGTGTGATATGGTGGGCCCGGGTAGGGCATAATTTGCTCGGAGAAATGATGAAGGGTGGGGACCCCATGGGTGGGTTTCTGTATGAGGTAGGTGAAATGAAGGGAGATTTGCAGATGGGTAGATGGATTGTGGATGAAATGGAGGGTTCATGCTACTGCGGATGTGCAGCCCAACCATAGAACTGTGGAGAGATAATTTGGGAGTCCATTGGAAAGCTAGAAAAATGAGGAGAAGGAGTATGCAGTTGATTCGCGACATGATGTAAGACTATCGAGACTCCCATCCCTAAAGGGTTTTGAAAAACAACATGAGTGTCAGAAGTGCCAAAAGGTGCTATGAATGGGACAACTCATGTGGGTAAGAATGCTACCAGGTGACAGTACCGAAGATGCAAATGGAGGTGTGGGTACTGTAGAGCCAGGAATGGGGATCCTAGAGGCAAATGTCAGAGGGTGTGACTGGAAATGTAAGTGTGATACAGAGGGAAAGACTACATGGCAGTGATGAGTATATACCTGAAGGGGTTGTGCCGATGTATGATGATCAAGTACCTGCACACATGAAAACCAAATACCTGACGTGAACAATATCTGAAGAGAATCAAAGATATGAGCATGTATTTGATAAGCATGAATATGCGCATGCGTACCTGATCAGGGTATGAAAAATGATGCCCCGAGGGCTCATGATGAAAAGAGGCCCAGGGACTGTTGTGATGTAGATGACAGGATGTTGATCCCGTGGCTAAAGATGGATCGAGAAATGGACACCGTGGGCTCCCGGAATGGTAAGTGGAAGCTTGGAAAAAAGGCCTATATACAGCTATAGGGCCCACATTGCCACCTCATATGTACTTGCTGCTATAGTGATTGGACGAGAAGCATTCAGAGGAGATTGTGAGATTCGAGGAGTACGAGGCATCCGATTGAGGACCCGTGAGCATCAGGTTAGTGGTCTGATCATCCTGCATAGAATTAGGATTTCATTTTTTGGGCAGGGGTTGTATGGAGGGTCGTATAAAGGTGTTTAGGGGGTATGGGCCCCACATGCGCAGGCGATCCAGCAATAGGCATGCACATGTGCGTGCCTTTCCACCAGATAGACGCGCATGGGAGCGCGGTTAAGGGGATTAAGGGCGCGCAAGATGGCTGTGCCTGTTGGTTGAATAGGCGCGCGCATGTGCACGCCTGTCGCTTGAACAGGAACGCATCTGTGCGTGCCTGTATGGTGAACATGCACGCCTAAGAGTGTGCCTGTGTAGTGAAAAAGTGTGCACTTATGCGTGCCTGTGTAGTGTACAGGCGTGCATGTGTGCACGCCTGTGGGTAAAAAAACTGCGCCGTGGAGGCAAGGTTGATGGGAATAAAATGTGTCTTTTTATGTTTTTGATTGTCCATGTGGTTGACTTAGGACAGTTTTCTGTTGTGCAGGTGATCTGTGTGCACGATGTCGGTTGGTTGGCTAGAGCGGGATTGGTCCCAGATGCGAGACGTCGTGGCTATTGAGGAGCCAGATGTACGTGCGACTTTGGCAGCCTGTGGGCTGCTGAAGTTCTTTGAGTGCCCCTTGATATGGGTGTAGGAGTATCTCCTGCATTTTCTTATCTGGATGTGGAGTCCGAACCTGCACTGCTTCATAGTGCGGGGAGAGCAGATTCCCTTCACTGTGGTGGAGGACATGTATTTTCTGACTGGGCTCCCATTTCAGGGAATGCCCTTACCGGCAGAGCCAATGCTTCCTAGGGATACACCGCTCGCGACAGTGGGCCAAAGATATTGTTCAGTGCTGAACCACATGTCTGGCACAGTGGTGAGCATCGGGGCGATGGATGCCCTAGCACATCACTGCATAACAGTGATGATTGTGAGAGTGTATGGTTCACTAGCGACACAGTGGATCAGCGGTGGCCAACTAATGGTGATGGAGAGAGTGTTGGTCGGTGAGCATTTTGCCTAGGGGATTACACTGCACTCGAGGATGGTGGGGTAGTTGGACCACTGTTGGTCCATGGATACAGGGGATTTTGCCTTCGTGTCCATCCTGGTGGCCTGGTTTCTGGAGAGGGTGCCAATGTTGCGCCCTAGGATTCTATTGGGTGCGCCTGGGGCATGAGAGTCATGACTGAGGCAGTGGTCGACTGTGTTGCTTCACCATGGTGGTGGCGAAGGTGGCCACTTCTTCACTACAGAGGCGGTGCAAGTATGGCGACAGATGTCGTAGGTGATATTACAGTACCCCTATGCCAGGGCTGACTTCCGAGATGATCCTGACATGGTGCTACCTCCAAGGGAGGTTTTTGACTGCCGAGGTATGTGGATGATGTTGATGTGTATGTTTTTGTTTTTTTTTGAGATAGCATTCCATATGTATATGATATAGATGATGATACTATCTATTGTTTGTTTGCATGTGCAGATGTGGCACCTCTCGGGCGCGAGGTGGAGTTACAGAGAGCGTCGGTTCGTCAGGAGCTGGAGAGACTGTCGCGGGGAGAGAGACGTCGGCGTGAGGATGTCGCGGTGCGACCAGCTGAGCCAGAGAGGGTAGAGAGGAGATGCCAGTTTGATGACCCTGGTGCTGGGCCATCACACGCTCCTCCAAGGACTGCCGGAGTGGATTTTGAGGACATACGCCGTCGTCTGGAGGCGGTGTTACAGGATGTGCCTGAGGGCATATGGTCTCACATCCAAGATGAGGGTTTCCTGGAGCAGTGTGTGGGGGTGTCATCGTCATGGCGGGCCATAGTATGAAGAGAAGCAGTGGCTGCTGCGATGACGACCGGACGACTGCCACCGGGGCAGGAGGGGCCAGTAGGGGGGGGACCACCACCTCCTGGGGCAGGTGGTGGTGGGCTGCCACCACCTGAGGGAGGAGCAGGTGGTGGTTCTCTAGAGGCACCATGAGTGGTGCTCTTATGCATTGATGTATATATATTTTTTTGTATATAGGATGGTGAGCCCATTTTGTACCGAGGTGCTTCATTGGCCTGCGGATAGTTGTATTTTTGTATGTAAATAGTTGGATGGCACTGTGGACCTTTTGATATATACATGAGTATACATTTTTGAGATCTATGTGGTGTTTACATGTGTTTTGTTAATGTATTGATGATGTCTAACCTATATATGTGATGACAGTTTGTTTTATATGTTTATGTATGTGTAGAGGTAGCTTGATGTGATATATGTCAGTCTAACACATTATTAGCTAGGTTATCTGTAATTTGATTCAATTGTCTTGGAATATGTGTAAATGTAATGGAATCAAAATGTCAAGATAAAAGTCTAACCTGCAGGTATTTGCGAAAGAGGTAAGGATCACAGACTTGGTACACATTGTTGAGCTGGAGTACGAATAATTGAGAGTCGAGGAAGACGCTAAGGTGACAAATACGATGATGTTAGGCATCGGCCAGGAGGCCAATGACGGTGGTGTATTCATCTTGTTTGTTGGTTGCTGAACCCAAACATATGCTGCTTGAATGGAGCATTTCATGTGAGGGGGTGTAGAGAGCCCAAGAAGCCGAAGAGAGATTTTGTGTCCAATGGCTGGCACTGTCAGCATAATCGATGTGGTAGGCTGGTGGAGGAAGCATTTGTCAATAGCACAAAGGATAGTTTAGATGTGAGGGAGGGAAAAAGGATTAAAAACGTTATAAAAGAAATAACCTAAAGTAGAATGACTACGTTTAAGCGTAAAATTTCATGAGATACAACCCGTTGACGGGTTCTTTGGCAGAGAGGCCTTCGGGGGAGGCTAGGATGTTTGTGCCTTTGGTGAGGCAATGTTAGATAATGTATGGGCCATGCTAGAGTGACCCAAATTTGTCGTGGCCAAAGGTATCATGAGCGATATCGTAAGCCAGGACAAGGTTGCCTTTGCGAAATGAGCGAAGGTTGACATGGTGATCAAAGGTAGCCTTGGATCATTTTTTAGTTGCCTCATTGTTCTGTAAGGAAGATCGACGATCTTCATCCAGAGACTCCAAGTTCAGCAAGCGCTGCTCCATTGGAGCAGTGTCGGGTAATAGCTCAATTGCGGTGCGTAAGGTGGGAATTTCGCACTCGATGGGAAGAGTGGCCTCAACCCCATGGACTAAATGAAATGGTGTGAAACCAGTAGCTGTTTTCACAGCTGTTCAGTAAACCTATAGCACAAAAAATAACATATGATGCCAATTGGTTTTATGTTTATTAACCGTGCGCTGTAACATGGTCTTGAGGACTTTGTTAACTGCTTCGACCTGTCCGTTAGACTGAGGGTAATATGGTGAGGCAAACTCGTGAGATAATCCTAATCGAGATGAGAGTTTGACAAAGATCTCATTCTCGAAGTGTTTCTCATGATCGGAAACGAGCTGGAGGGGTACTCCAAAGCGGGATATGATGTGGTTAAAGAAAAAACACGTTGCAGTGTCAGCAGTGTTGTTGAAGGTGGGCATAGCTTCTACCCATTTGGTGAAGTAATCAACGATGACAACGATGTATTTGTGACCATTGCTAGAGGGGGGATTACAAGTCTTGAAGTCGATGCCCCATTTACAAAAAGGGTCGGCAGTAATGACAGGGTGAAGAAGAGCGGGGGGAGCTTGGGCTTTATTGGTGTAGAGCTGACATTGCTCACATCGTTTCATGGCATGAATGCAATCATGAAACAAGGTAGGCCAAAATTAACCAGCTCGGATAATCTTTTGAGTAGTGGATATGCCCGAAAGATATGGAAGTCATTTAAGACTCTATCGGCCTCGTCAATAGTAAGGCATCGACGAAGAATGGTGTCGACTCCCTGCCGGTATAGGATGTCTCCGATGAGGAGGTAGCGGGGGGGCTGATGGTGAATATGATGACGATCATCTCATGAAAGGTGGTTACCAAACTTTTGAGTGCAAAGATAGACGAGGAGGTCATCGTACCAAGGATCATCTAAAGTGATGTAAAACAGATGTTCATTGGGAAATTCGGTGTTGACGGGGGCACTCGTGGTGTCAGAGGGGAGGGTCGTGACAAGTTCAGAGAGAACGAGGGCCTTCTTACTCTTAGGTGTTGAGAACTCGAGGTCGTACTCCTAAAAGATAATGATCCATCGAGAAAATTTGTCGTTAACTTGCCGACGGCTAAGAAAGTACTGCATAGGGTTGGAATCTGCGACGACCTTTGTTGTGCGAAGCAGAATGTAGTGGCGCATTTTCTGGACTGCGAGGACGACGGCGAGAGCAAGTTTCAATTCATTTTTATACTTCAAGGGTGGCCCTGAGAGGTTTTTACTAACGTAATAAATGACATGCTCACGATTTTCATCACCTAACTGGACGATAACTCCTGCTATTGATACAGCTAATGCTAATACGTAGAGGATATAGTCACGATTGTAGTCAGGTGCACTAATTAAAGGTGCGTTTGAGAGGGTGGTTTTAAGATCGTCAAATGACTGTTGGGCATGGTCATCCCAGTGAAAAGGGATGTCGTGACATAGTAAGAGAAGGAAACCGTGTGCACGTATGGCGTAGTCTGGGACAAAGCATCTAAGAAAGTTAGCTTTGCCCTGTAGGCTCTGAAGTTGGCGTAAATTTCGGGGAGGTGGAATTTCGGTGATAGCTTGGACTTTGAGGGAGTCCATGGTAATACCGCTTTGGGAAATGATAAAGCCAAGGAGGTGCCCTGCAGTGACACAGAACACGCACTTGAGAGGATTCAAGCAGATGTTGTACTAATGACACCGTTGAAAGATCATTCGTAAATCATCAAGATGCTGGGTGCGTTTCTTGGATCGAGCTGTGAGGTCGTCTAAGTAGGTGAGGATGATATGAGCCAGATCATGAAATATGTATGTCATAGCCCGCTGGAAAGTTGCACCAGCATTCTTTAAGCCGAAAGGCATGAAACGATATGCAAAAGTACCCCACGGGGTAGTGAATGTGGTTTTATATTGATCGGCTTGGTGGGTTTGAATTTGATTATAACCAGAGAATCCGTCCATAAATGAGAGAGCCTCGTGGCCGGTGCAGTCGTTGATAATTTGATCGATGAAAGGCGTTGGAAAGTTTTCTTTGGGACATGCGTGATTGAGATCACGAAAGTCGGTGAAAACGTGGATAATGCCCTGTTTTTTGTTAACGGGCACAGGGTTGGAAACCCATGAGGTATAGGCGATGGGGTAAATGAACTGGCAGCGCGTAATTTGTCAATTTTAGCTTTGATAGCCGCGGCTTTTGATGGGTGTAGCAGTCATTGTTTTTGGCGAACTCGTGTAATGTCGGGCCAGGTGTCGATGCGATGTTAGACAATAGAGGGATCGAGGCCAGGAATTTCCATGTATGACCAGGCAAAAATATCCCTATATTCTTGGAAGAGGGATTTATATGCGGTGATTTCCTGAGGAGTGCAAGTAGCTCCGATGGTGATTTCTTCGACAATGCCATTTTTTATGGAAATGTCGATTTTAATGGTTGGGGAAATGTTGGCCATGTTGCCTTCTTCAAAATCATCTGGGGCAGGAATGGGGTTTTTGAACCAATCGATAGGCCCTGATGGGACAAAATCCTTGTTTTCGACCGCGTAAACGGGGTGTTGGTTAGGAGGCGTGGAGGCTTCCTGTGGAAAGAAGAGTGCACGGTGGTGTAGCGCATCCCAGGGAGAGTCCGGGTGGTTTAACTCTTTGAGTATTTCTTCATCACATTGGAAGTGACGGGAATACAAGGGGTCATGAGGAGTGATATCGGTGACAATGGTCGTGTGTTTACCCCCTAGTGAGGAAAAAGTAGGGGGAACAATGTTAGGAGATGGTGAGGGTTCACTCAACATAAACCATATATTAAAGTACTGAGGGGTACCTGTGGTAGTTGGGTGTAAAATATCCACAGGAGAATGAGTAGGAGAGTTGGGGGGGTTGGGGAGTAAATCCTCAGATAAGTTGTTTAAGAACCAGGGAGGCATTGGAAGGGCCTCGGGTTCGGGGGAAATGACATGGAGATCCTCTAGTGACGAAGTAATGTCAATTATTGACTCCATGGGTCAGTGAGGCATGGTCAATTGACGTTGCCTGTATTCAAGGATCATAGGACACTAGTATGTAAAATGAGCTAATGAGTCGCAGAGAGAGCAAGGGCGTCTCATACATTCATTGACTAAAGTGGTGACATAACGAATGTCAGTGATATTTGTTGAGGAGGATGTAGCAGGATTGGGGTTGCTCTGGAAGTTCTGGCGTATTGCAACTAATGTTTGCCGAAAGCATGGCAATGCTGGGCAATGGTGGGTATAATGGCCATATTCTGAACATATAGCACAAGCGTATTTGTTCCGCAAACCTTTACTACTGGAAGGGGGGGTGGTAGTGGCAGGACTGGCTGTAGTGGCGAGTGTTGGGGGAGTGTAATTGAGTGGAATCAAATTCCGTAACTATGGTAAATATGGGCAATTGTTGGTTGGGTGTCCCTCTTTCTCACATAGTGCGCAAGGTGGTGGGATGTGTGGAGGAAGTGGAGTTGTGGGATCCTTCTTCTTTCTCCTACCCCCAGCTGTGGCAGGGGGGTTAGTGAGTGGGGGTGTGGTTGGAGTAAGAATGGGAATCGTCATGGGGATTCTTTCTTTTTTGGGGGTAAGGGATGGTCGAGGGACCATCTCTGGTGGGTGTAAATACCATACTGGGATTGCTAACACCATATTAGGTAGTGTGAGTGTTGCGGCTACCTAAAAAGATTCGATACCTGGTGGAGGGTAAAAGAAGGGAATTTGAGTGATGGCTTGGGGAACTGTCTCCCAAACTGGGATATGTCCTTGGGGAGAGGTGGAATTGTGGACTGGTGGGGTCGACAAGTGTGTAGGAGGTTCTTGAGGGGGGGGTTCTACGATGAGTGGGACATCAGATATGATAGAATCCTCTGTAGGAGGAAGGGTATCCTCTGTGTGAGTTTTGTTAGATGATATGACACATACTTGATTGAAAGGATGAAGGAGTGGTGGTGCTCCATGGTATGTTCCTAACAAGGATGGATCTTTAAAAATCCCAGGACCCATCTCGACGAGTGGATATGCATTGTGGATTGTGTGGATGAGAGGAAGAATGTTATCGATGTTGGCAGATGGATTAGGCTCATAATGTGAGACTTGGTTGATAGTAATGATCTTCCCATTGTGGGGGAACAACATTGTCCGAAAGATGAAAGATGCCACTGCCTTCATAGCGTACATGTAGCTATGACCGAACAGGATATTATAATTGAGTGGGGTGTCGATAACTTCGATGTCGATGAGAATATTCTTACCCCCTAGTTCGATGGGGACATTTTGGAAGAGCCCTTCAGGAGACGATGGTCACCTGTCATAAGCTCATAAAGTTATGGCAGAGGGTATAATTTTGGGGGAACCAAGCTTCTGCCATACTGTTTTGGACATAATGCATGTAGATGCACCTTCATCGATGATACACCGATGAATTGTGATGTTCTGTATTTTTACTTGTATTTGAAAAGCGATCAAGGCGGGAAGGCGAGGTTCTCCGCTGTCAAGATCAAAGTTAATGAGTCGGGTATATGTGGGTTCGACTACCCCCAAGGTGAAAAGTAAGGATTTCGACTGAGTAGGACAAGTCTGGAGGACCTCCAATACTGACATGGCAGCCGAGGATTGTGCTAAATCGTCTACCAAACTATAGTTATGGGCTACCCTAGCCTGTGGGTTATGGACATTCCTTCGCAATGGGATGCAAGGGATGCGAAGAGATGGCTCGGCGATAGGGAGAGGAATCACCAACAGGGGTCCCGTCAGTGTAGGGTTTGTCTCTGGAGGGATGGGAGGAGATTCAACGGGTGTATGATACTGACGATTATGTGTTTGCAGAAGGATTTCTTCCTCACTAGTGAGGAGAATTGTGTGATCTACTGGATTGTTGGGGTTGCGGTATTGTCCCACCTGAGGTGGGGGATGTTGTGTGTCTTGTTGGGTGTTTATCACACCTTGATGTGGAATAGGATTCTGCAGCATGACAGAAGGGGATTGTTTCATGTATTATTGTGGTGCTTGCTAAGGGGCAGGTGGTGCTGGAGGATGGGGAAGACTACCAGAGTCTTTTAACCATTTGAAATCAGCGATTTGGGGGAAATGATGAGTGTAATGGCTGAAATCACCACAAAGGGAACAAGGGAAGTTGGTTTTAACATTATTGTTATTTCACCCTTGGCGTTTATTATTATTTCGCCCTTGGGGGTTTTGGTTCCCTTGGTTCTGGTTTCCCCCAGTGGATTAGTGCTGTGGGGGTTGATTCCCACCTTGACCTGGGTTGTTTTTATTCCTGTTCTATACTTTCTTCTTGGTGTTGTTCAACGGATGGGTTGGATTGGTCGTATTCAACTGTTCAAAATTTGGTATTGCTGAACAACAGAGGGTTGAACAAAATTCACCCCCGCATGAGGATGTGGAGGAGCCATGGGTTGTGGAGGACCAGGAAATGGAAAGTACAGATTTTGTGGTGGTAAGGATCCATAAGGTACATAGGAAGGCGTAGTTCTTTCGTTAGTACTATAATCTGAAGTAGAGGGGGTACCAGAGTTTGTTTGAATAGGTGGATGTATGGGGGGTGTTGGCGGTGGTCCACTGATGGGTGGAGGTATAGCAACAGGGTATGGTTGTTGATAAGGGGATGGGGGGTAATAAGAAGTGCCCCCATATGCCGGTGGGTATTGAGGTGTGCCATACATCGGTGGTGGTTGGGGTTGTGGACCGTGGTGAGTGGTGGTCCCAATCAGTCCTTCTGCTGAGTGAGACATCCCAGGTTTGGCTTGGCCAAATGGAACAGGTTTTGGAAGATTAGGAAGTACAGTGGATAAGTACCCTAACTATGCATAGATGAGGTCATACTATTGGGCCTTACTGATGGCTTCCTCTTCGGATTGAGGGAAGGTGGAAGCTACATCCTTACCGAGGAGAGAGACAAGTGATCTAAGAAACCAGTCAAGACTCTGTTGCTTTTTGGTTTCTGCTTTGCACAAACTATGTCGTCTACACCACTCATGAATTTGGTCAATGATATGTGTGGATGAGGTTTGTTTGAAATTAGAAAGTATTTCTAGACCATTGTCGTGGCAGATTGGTAATTGGAAGAAGGTCAAGAATTCTTTGGCTAATGACTCAAAAGTTGCGTGGGACCCTGATTTTTATTCGACAGACCATTTGGTCGATGGCACAGTGAGTGTGCATTGAAATAATCACAGTCTGATGGAATCATCCATAATGCTATTGGAGGAGCACCATAGGTGAAAGGTCATGACATGGTTGGCAGGGTCATCGCCTGCCTTTCCTTCAAACTTTGGTATGTCTGAAGGTAGTTTGGTGGGCATTGCAGGCCATGTGGGATCATGCAATATAGGATCATTGGTGAGTTTGCTAAGATCCGGTATGTTGAGAGAGGCCAAATATGGCATCTGCAGTGGGGGGGGAGGATTAGCTCCAGCCATGGTGTGAGTGTGTTGTGAACATGACCCTTGAGGGGGGCTAGGTGGGTTGGTGCTTCCTCCTTGAGAGGAAGTGGGTCCCCCACTTCCATGTAAAGGAGAGCGAGTGAACGGATGACCTTGGGAAGTGGACCCAAGTAATGTAAAACCAAGCAAAGCTGATCCTAAAATAGTAGCACTCACAGGAGTGTGTGAAGGAGGTGTCGAGGAGTGGGCAAGACTAGACTCTCCCCCTAAGATAGGAGTGAGGTTTAGCAAGCGTCGTGAACAACAGGGTTTCTGTGGTTCCCCTATGATGTCTGACTAGCTATGTGAATGTGTGCAAAGAGTGGTGAGAGTAATATAGAAACAAGAGCCTTTGCGTTGAATGTTTACACAATATATATATCCAAATCAATCTATAATCAGATGTGCATCATGCATAAAATGTTTTGAAAAAGAAGCATATATGTGGGTAAGTGGGTTTTGTCCACGTGCAGAATCAAAAAAGAAAACAAATGCTCGTGTCCTAGAAGATGTAACATCCTTCCTCTCAAATAGCACTGGACCTTCTAATAGTACTCAACAGTGGGATCTAAAGTCACTGGAAGAGAAACTAGTGAAGGATGAAATAATTGGTTTTAATGAGGGGTAAAGGGGGCATATCCTGAAAGAGCTAGCGATATTTCCCAATAGCCACACAAAATCCAATCAAGGTGCAATTACAGCCCATAATTGCCACCTGGGTAGATGTCCTAAAGTTGGTCACTAGGTACCTTGGTTAAAGTGCGGCATTTAGATTTTCAGCCTAAGAAATGGGTCACGGACTGGATCCTGTCCAAGAGGTGGGTGCCTCAAGGGGGGACGCATAGAACAACCGGACCTCGGCCTTCAACCCTTCACAGGTATCTCCCTGCCTTATGGTATTAGGAACACTTGACTTGGAAGATTTTCAGTTCCCTATTTGACAACTTCTATGGTTTTGACAATGTGAGAACCAGATAACGGGGAGTTATTTGGATGCCTATCCCTGAAATCCTACCTAGACTAAAAAAATTATTTTGGCATCTCCTGTGGAGGAAAACTTAGTGATTTTTTAGAAAGATTTTAGATATAGTTGTTTTGGTAGGTTGGGGGTGAAAACCAACCTCGTTGATTAAAATGGGAGTGGATAGTTTTGTCAAGAAAAGGGTGGGGTATTTTCGGAATCCCTTTGGAGGAAACTTACTTTGACCTCCACGTGTCAAGAAGAAGCTATGTGAGTGATAAGTGAATTTTGTGTGTGAGTGAAAGTGTGCCAAATTTTAGTGAATTAGGCGTCACCTTGCTGCATGTGGACTTCGCTTGGTCCTTATAAGTGTTTGATTACCGAATTAACTAAGTGTTTTTGGTACAACCTTGTGTAATTCAAAAGTCCCTAGGAAGCTAGCATGTGGACATGTGGGTCCGTTACTATCCCTTTAACTCCCTATTGTGATGTAATCTAATAAAATCTTTGAAACTATCCTAGCTTGATCATATGGGCATGTATGGGCCCGTTACAAAACCTTTAAACTTCCCTAGTGATTTGATCTAAGAAAGAAAAATTCAAACACTATCCTATCTTTGTAGCATGTGGGCATGTATGGGTTCGTTACAATATTAAGATGTATTTGAAAAAGTAAACTAAGAGGAGTGCTAAGAAGGGTTGTTGTCCTCTCCTAAATATTTTATTGTTCTTTAAGGGAGATGAAATCGTTTCACAATCTTTTTCTGATTCTCAAGATCGCTTGGAGGCGCGAGAGAAGAGCATACTAAGTGATTTTTATTCAACTTCTAGTCCCAATGCAAGTTAAATGTGATTATAAATGATTTCCAACTTATCTTGTGAGTCAAAACAAGCCATCCATGTGGCAAAAAGCAAAGAAGGGAAATTGATTTTATCCTCCTAAGTGCCTATGTGTTTTTGACTAACCCCTTTATATGATGAGGGGACTAAGTGTGGTGCAGATTTAAAACATGCTTGAAATCATTTTTAAGAAGGAAAATGGCCCTCCCCACATCTCAACAACTTTACAATGTGGGTCTCAGTGGAGACAGAGGCGCACATAGCACATGTGCGCGAACAGAGAAAAGTCAACAAGCGCACATGCGCAGAACAGAACTGTGAATCAGGCGCATGTGCACACGATGCACGTCTATGGGCCTAAAAACCTATGCATATATGACACATGGACGACAGTGAAAAATCCGAATGGATTTCTCTCAGTTCAACTTGGAATTGGTTGAGTGGCAGGTCAGCTTAGGCCGGTTAGTGTACCTACAAGTTAAACAAACTAAAAGAAGAGAAAGAAAAACCCAAATGGGGTAGGAAATTGATACCTTTCCCCAGTGGAGTCACCAATCTATTGCGCCTCCTCCGTCACCTTAGTGAGCAAAATAGAGGTGCTTTCAAGCTCAGTTGGGTCTTCTGAGCAGGACAGCTGCAAGGAAAAGAGTTAGGGAAAGAAATAAAAGACTACAATTAAGAATTAAACTAAGAAATGCAATAACAACTAAATTCATGAGCATAGGGAGATAGAAACAAAAAGAACCATAAGACCCATGTCACCAATGTTGAGTCTGATTTATTAGTGAAACAATACACCAAGAAGAAAGGTGACTATGAGTCCCTTCTTCCTCAAAGGGAGGGCTCTTGGACCCCCACTAGCTAGCTCTTCTTACAACAAAGAAAAATGGAAAATGATGAAAGAACTCTTTACAAATCCACTCAATGGGTGAGATGGATTGCCCAATGCAATGGTGCAAATATGATCTTGACAAGGATGGAGTCCTCAAGATAATAGAGGTAGCATAACATTACTTTGAATTCCTTGAAAAATGAGGTGCATCCATGGCCTTTTTATAGCATTCCGTTGAGCTATTGTTTAACTGCTTTGTAGTGTGAAAAGAGGCTAATTAGGGCATTTCTAGGTCTTTGACCAGCCATCTAGTCGAATCCAGTCTAGATTTGAGGGTCAAATCGGCTTGGGGGCTGAACCATAAGTGGGTGGGAGGCCGACCACTCTCATAAATGCGTCGTTTAGCAGGTGTGCGGCTTTTCGCGATAATAGTCGCACATCGTGCACATGTGCACAATTTATACATTCCTGTTCCACGCATGTGCGCGTGCGCCCAATGTCTGCATAGCGCCCTTCAATTTTTCACTACTTTGTATAGTTTTTGACCCTTTTATGAATGCTTTGGTGTTAATTCTTTCAGGTCTATGGATGAATTCATCGTTGTTTGACGATGTTGAGTTCTTGTAACCATGTGTGGATGAAATTTTAGTGATAACACCCAACTTTGCTGAAATAATCAAAATGATTATAGATATGTTGAAGAAGGACAATGAAGTGAAATGAACTGCCGAAGTTAAAGCATATTTTGAGCACGTCAAGAAAGCTATAGGGGAAGCACATATGCTAGCAAGTCTGGACTATACAAAGGAATTCTTAATCTTTACATTCACTTTTGAACATACTATTGCAGCGGTACTCCTGCAAAAGAACGAGGAAGGATTCGAGCAACCAATAGCCTTCTTCAGAAAAAGCCTCAGGGATGCTGAATAAGATATGATATACTTGAGAAGAAAGCATACGCAATGGTGAAGGCTCTCAAAGCCTTCAAAACATATGTATTGCATTAAAAAATAATCACTTACATGCCAACAAATGTTATCAAAGACATCTTGGTTCAACTAGACAGTGATAAAAGAAGAGGTCGATGGCTAGCTAAAATTCAAGAGTTTGTTCTAGAAGTGGAACCGGCCAAGATAGTTAAAGTTCAAGGCTTGGCAAAGTTGTTATCTAAATCAAATTTTAGGGCACTTGAGATACCTCAAATCACACGAACCCCTCCTGGATATAGAGGAAATTGATGATTAGGCACCTACTACTCGAATCGAAGATAAGTTTTCCACCTCTACCTGGTATCACAATATTGTTACATACCTCCTTACTCTTCAGTGCCTGAATGACATGACTTTGTCTAAAGCAAGGAATTTGAAGATGCACATGATTAAATACTGTATTATTGATGGTTGAATGTACTATAAATACCCTCTGGGTTTCTTGTTATGTTGCCTAACAGAATCTGAAACAGAAGGCGTCATCGATGAATTCCATGAAGGAGTGTGTGGAGGACACCATGCCTGGAGAGAAACAGCCTACATGATTTTAAGGGTTGGATATTACTGGCTAAAGTTATTCACTGATGTGAATGTAAGGGGCAGAGCCTATAACTCATGCCAATTGTTCGCTGGCAAGCAGATGCTCCTTGCCCTACCTTTAATCCCAGTAAAATTTGAAGCACCTTTCCAAAAATGGGGCTTGGACTTCATCGAAGAAATCCATCCGCAATCAAGTGCTCAACATAGATGGATTCTAACCGCTATTGATTACTTCACTAAATGGGTAGAATCCATTCCAACTCAAAATTCTATGAATTTGGTAGTAATAAAATTCTTGTAAGAAAACATCCTATCGAGACTCGGTTGTCCTCGGAAAATAGTCACTGACAACTCTCAAGATTTTAATTCTGTGGAAATGATCAATTTTTGCCATAAGTACAATATTGTGTTAGGACATTCTATAGCCTATTATCCTCAAGGAAATGGGTTGGATGAATCGTCTAATAAGAGCCTGATGACTATAATAAAAAAAGTGTTGACAAAAAATAAAAAGGCTTGGCACATCCACCTAAAATATGCCCTATGGGCGAACCGAATCGACACCAAGAAATCAATAGGTATGTCCCCTTTTCAATTGGTTTATGGTACTGACATTGTCTTTCCTATCAATCTTTCTCTTCCTGTGATGAAACTCTGGCATGATGAAAATGAAGAGCCAAATGACATTACAAGAAGGATGAATCAAATCATTGAAGTTCAACAAAATAGAGCCAAAGTAGATGATAAAATTTAGAAGTAACAAGATAATATGAACGTCCTTTTCGATAAAAAGGCTAAAGACAGAGAGTTTATTCCTGGAGATCTAGTTTTAAAGTGGGATGCTAGAAAAGAAGATGTAGGGAAACACGACAAGTTCGACCATCTCTGATTTGGGCCATTCATAATTGTGACTGCTGAGGGAAAAAACTCTTTCTTACTGGAAAAGCTCGATGGAGAGATCCTTGGCACTCCAATCAATGAGTGTTACTTAAAACATTTCATGTTGTAGTCATATTTCATATTCCCATTGTATATATCGGTTTCGATTGACGTTTGTTTTCTTTTTCAATTTGCAATTTTACCTTTTTTTTGTAAATTATCCAAATCATTTTATCTTTTGTTGTAAATAAACCATGTTTACTTGACATCATCAAAGAAGAATATAAAAACATCTATACCACATACCATCTCTATTCTGCAGAATTTTCTAATAGTTTGCATTTCATTCCCGTGCAAAATACTTACTGTTAAACGAGAGATAAGGATGTGTCAGAATCCAACACTCATTTTTTTAGAAAATTCACTTTCTCTCTAAATAGGTGATGAATTAATGATATGCCTGATTGAAAATACAAAATAAATTTGAGGTATGAACTCCTACCCTCACTAGTTTAACTAAAATTTTAAGGAAATCTTTTCAAATGTAAAGAAGGTTTCATTCATGATAATGTTGTCACCTGATCAAGAATCAGAGAAGTATAAAATTTCAACTTAGAGTATCATACTGAGAAATTCGGAAGCCTTCTCTGAAATGAAATAAAAAATGAAATAAAAAGAAAAAGAAAATAAAAATAAAAAAGGCTTGAAAGGAAGTTCAAGAATCAATAAACAAACTTGTGTGGGAGTGGGATTCTTTTGCGTCAGGCCCTCTGAGTCCTCATTTTGTTTTATGTTTCCTACCCCAGAGATTTTATTCACTTCTAATTTTCGCTACCTTTCCTTAGTCTTCATAGAAAGAAAGAAATTCACCTTGACTCTGAAAACTTAAAAACATATCTCCAAAACAAGATTAGGCGAAAATCTTTATGTTCCTTTGATTTTAACTGAAATAAAGTATGTGTAGGATAATCCTGATAACTTTATCTCTTCTATCAGATTTTAAACTAGCTAATTCGATCAAGGTCAATCCCTGAAAATCAAAATCCCTATAAAATCTTCCCTATAGGAAAAGGTGTACTGAAGATTGGGAGAAAATTAGTTTCAGAGTATACTTAAAAAATTGTGACAGACCTTCCTTTAAAAATTTTAAGAAGATATCATCCCTTGTATGATACATACAAATTGATTTCCCCCACTTCAAAATATTAAAATATAAGACAGATGGTGAAAGGGAATTCGTAAGTTGATTGCCCCCATCTTGTCCAAAGAGATGATGAAAGGAAATTCATGTAATGATTTCCCTCATCTCAGCAAAATGAAAAAGTGTTGATTGAAGTAGTGAAAGGAAATTCAATGGGAGAAGTAGATAACTTCACCGAGGTACTGATTAGGCTCATTGGTAGTGAAGCAATAACTATGATATCTGTATTGATTTCATACATATCTACAAAACATACTCTGACATCTAATTTTCTTTCCGGTAATATTTACATTCTGAACCAACGAGGGATCCCCTAAATAAATTATTACATCTACTTAACCTTGATGCGAATGAAGTCGTTCAAAGTATGATATTTCGGTTAGAGTTGTTTTGATTATCTTAAATAGATCCAAACTCAATTTTAGGAAAGGGAAATTTTAATATAGCCTAACTTGAGATCAATAATTAGGTGGGTTTTGAAGGTTTTTTTATATTCGGTTGAAGTTTGTTTTTTCTGTGTATGATTAACTCCTAAAAGTGTTTTCCAGAAATGCAATAATGACTCCATTTTCCCAATAAAGGCACCCAGTCTACTATTCTTCTGCATCTCATGGGGAGACATGATCTCCATATGGATCCTATGTTGGAACACATACAATTTTGAACTTTTGAGTTTTATACTTTTTACCTCATGAAAATATAATTTTACCCAAAGAAAGTGGAAACTTGGTAAATGACATTTTAATTTTTCATTGCTGGTTAGTTAATAATAAGGCGCACAATATCCATCGTTGATGAATTTCCCATTTTTATTGAATGATCCTAATACCTCCGGAGTTCTGGAGCCGCCTGAATTTTAAAGACATAAATCTCTAATGGTCGCTTTGGAGATTCACACTTCAGATGTTTCAATAAGTCTAAAACAATAAAAACTCTGAAACTCTGAAACCCAAAGGTACCTACTCGCGACTTTTTCTAAACCATTTAAAGGTACAAGTTGTGGGATGCATGTACCTTTTGAGTCTTTCTTGAGTTGACATGTGGCACCCTTTTTTGACCTTTTCATAAGAGGATTCACACGATTCCATGAAAAACGTGGCATCTCTCTTTTCTCGACACGTCATCCAGAATGACATCATCTATAACATGTCACTACGGGAGATGATCCTTCGGAAATTTAACAAAGAATGAATTCACAAATCACTAAAATATCAAAATGTCGAAGTATTGAACATTAAATAATTAAGTTAAGAGATAATTAATGACTCTGTAGTTCAGATTTCAGATGTTTCCCCTGTATCATATTCTAAAATTTCCAAAGTTTGAACTTCCGAAATACTTAAAATTAAGTGCAATTAATTAAGACTTAAAGCTTAGTTATTAGATAATTAATTTCTTCACAGTTTCGGGTTTCGGGAAGTTCCTCTTGAGATACATTAAAAGTCCCCAAAGTCTGAACTCCCGAAACACTAGAAGTTAACGCACCATTTTAAACATGATTAATTAAGATTTTAAAAGCGATTATCCATAGATTAACCTTTCCGTGGATTCGGGATTCGGTGGGTTCCCACTCTTTCATATCTAAAACTCCTGAACGCAAACTGTCGAAATATTAATGGTATTTATGACTATATAATTATAATGACTCAAATGTGAATTGCAGATCGCCAGGTAGACATCTCAATTAACATTAATAAATTATTCGTTAGTGAAATTATATGAAAATCAATGAATCTTGTGTGAACAAAAGCACTTCGATTTCGAATTCATTTTCACCTTCTGTAATTAGCAACTTTTATCTGTTTGAGAAAACCACAAATTGTTTCTGCAACAGATAACCTCACTCTGTTTCCTTAGAGATTATGGTACCATGGAAAATGAAGAAAAATCCTGATGCAGCGGGCGAGGATTCAAACCCGAATGCAGACATTCTGTCAGAAACCGCGCCACGAGCCATAAACACCCTTAAAACTTAGACACATGATTTCAAGATTCTGGAACGTGAAATCATCAACTGTCCAGAGGACTCCACCGAGGAAGAGGATGAATCTTTCACAACTAAACTTAGACACATAACATAGTCATAGCTACACAATATAGTTGCACGACCGAGACTCATGCCTTATAACGACATGATAATATGGGCCTTGGAACATGTTGACATTTAGAATAGGAGAATCATCAACCATCAACAGGTTTCCATCGGCTCTTTCCAACCATAACATCTGCAAGTAATGTATAAAATCTCCCCTAGTCCTAAATATACTTACAATGTTGCATTCATTTTGTAGTTCAAGCAAAATAAATGCATTCAATACGTTGGGATTTGTCACGATATAATCAGGTCTTGGTAGGGGCACCCAGAGAAATTTATAACCGACACTCATGGTATATATGCCATAACGTCTTTGGAAACTCATATGGTGTATGTATCCATGATGCTCTCTCAATTATTCAGAAAGAAGAGCCCTATGCATTTCTCGGTGGAATGGGTATCCATCATGAACGAGGTAGCCGAGGGATTCACTTTCAATTGGTCCAAAATGTTGTGAGATAACTTGGCCAAGGGAATTGTTGATTACAAAATGGCCAAATCAAAAGGATAGTATTCCCACTTTTACATGTCATCATATATCACGGACATCATCTGTTTCATGACACCTTTTCCCTTTATGAACTAGAATTGGACTCCGACAAGTTCTCAACCCATTCATTTCTATAATTCCAAGCTATGGGAAGAGAAAGCCAATGATTTATTTTATGAAATCTATCACAATGTTGTAGTTCCTATTCATATAGCCTTGTATGGTCACCCACCTCCCCAGATTTCAGACAAGATTATGGGAAGCCTGGGTAAACTTGCAGATTTGTTCATTAAGGAGAATTTCTCCTACATCAGAGTTTTTGGTTGCTCAGTTCCTCCTCATGCTCTCACATGATTTTTACCCAACAGACTGGTGTGTAGAGAAGTGGCATACCAGACAGTGACAGGAGCCATCAACAAAGAGCTGAAGGCAACTCAGAAAACGGTTGGGCCCACTTTCCCTATTCAAGTTAGCATGTTTTCATTATTTTATTTTGGTCACTCCAAAGTTGAGGCCGCGGCCCTCGAGGATGTCAAATTGGTTGACATCGATTTCAAGAGACATGATCCACATAAGATAGTGGAAAATCACCTAGCCCATTTAAACATGAAGTGGTATATGCACGAAAACTCCCTGTATAACGAAATATTCAGGGGATTTAGATCATATGAGGAGGTTCAAGACAGATTCCAAACCCTACCCCCGAATCAACAAGATGGTTTTCTAAGTTTTCAAAAGCATAGGAGAACCAGTCTGCCAAAGGTACTACAAGAAGAGTCAATAACCACTCCCCCTTCATAGGAATCCATGCCTACGGGGTCTGAATCAAGTCACTCTGGTAAACACAAAGTTGAGGGAACCTCAAAGAACTCGAAGATGTTAACACATGAATTAGAAGCATCATTGTCAGACTAGCTAAGCCCCCAGTCACTAGCTTAACTCAAAGCTTTCCTAAAGCAGGGAAAATATGTGCCTCCTTCGACACCATCAACTCTTGTTGTCACCTCAAATACATCAAAACAACAACAATCCACATAGATTGCTACTCCCATTACATCGTTGACCCCTCTACAAACCATCTTTGGAAATCCTAATTCCAATTTCTGTTTTGTAGGTGATCTTACCCCCATCTCGCCCGAAGAGATGCCTCCTTCGGATTTCTTTTTTAGTAAGAAATGAAAAGCCATCATGAAAAGGGAATCACACCAGAAATATGGAGTGATAATTAAAAGAAAGACAATGGTGTATGATGGGAATGACTGAGACGATCCAGAATTTGCAAAGGAAGTTGCAGGTTCGCTAGGTGCTTTTGCCACTGCCAATGACATTTTAATTTTCATTGTTGGTTAGTTAATAATAAGGTGTGCACGATATTTGTCATTGATGAATTTCCAATTCTGATCGAATGATCCTAATACCTCTGGATTTATGGAGCCTCCTGAATTTTAAAGAGATAAATATCTAATGGTCGCTTCAGAGATTCACGCTTCAAATGTTTCAATAAGTCTAAAACAATAAAAACTCCAAAAATATTAAACCTGAAGGTACCTTCTCCTACCTTTTCCTAATCCATTGAAAGGCAGAAGTTGTAGGATGCGTGTACCTTTTGAGTCTTTCTTGGGTTGACACATGGCACCCATTTTTTACCTTTTCATTGGAGGATTCACATGATTACATGTAACACGTGGCATCTCTCTTTTCTCGACACATCATCCAGAATGACATCATCTATAACATGTCACTATGGGAGATGATTCTTCGGGAATTTAACAAAGAATGAATTCACAAATCACCAAAATATCAAAATCTTGAAGTATTGAACGTTAAATAATTAAGTTAAGAGATAATTAATGACTCCACAGTTCAAATTTTAGACGTTTCCCCTATATCATATTCTAAAATTTCTGAAGTCCTAACTTTTGAAATACTTAAAATTAAGCGCAATTAATTAAGACTTAAAGCTTAGCTATTAGATAATTAATTGCTTTGTAGTTTTGGGTTTCAGGAAGTTCCTCTCAAGATACATTAAGAGTCCCCGAGGTCCAAACTCCTGAAACACTAGAAGTTAACGCACCATTTTAAACATGATTAATTAAGGTTTTAAAAGAGATTATCCAGAGAGTAACCTTTTTGAGGATTATAGATTCAAGGGGTTCCCACTCTGTCATATCTAAATCTCCCAAATGCGAACCGTCCAAATATTAATGGCATTTATGAATAATTAAGTATAATGATTCAAATGCAGATTTTGGTTCACCAGGTAGACATCTCCATTAACGTTAATAAATTATTCATCAGTGAAATTATACGAAAATCAATGAATCTTGTGTGAATAAAAGCACTTCGATTTCGAATTCATTTTCACCTTCCACAATTAGCAAGTTTTATCTGTTTGAAAAAATAATGAATTTTCTCTGCAACAGGTAACCTTACTATGTTTCCTTAGATATAATGGCACCATGGAAAATGACGAAAAATCCTGATGTGACAGGCGATGATTCAACCCGAATGCAGACATTATGTCGGACACCATGCCATGAGCCACAAACACCGTTAAAACTTGGACACAGGTTTTCGAGATTCTGGAACGTGAAATCATCAACTTTCTAGAGGACTCCGTCGAGGAAGAAGATGACTCTTTCACAACTAAACTTAGACACATAGAAAAATCAGATCTGCACAAGATAGATACATGACCGAGACTCGTGCCTTATAAAAACACGATAAGTTTGGCCTTGGAACATGTTGACGTCCATACCAAGAGCATCATCAACCATCAATAGGTTTCCATCAGCTCTTTCCAAACAGAACATCTACAAGTAATGTATAAACTATCCCCTAGTCCTAAATATACTTACAATGTTGCATTCATTCTGGAGTTCGAGCAAAAGGAATGTGTTCAATACACCAGGATTTGTCATGATATAATCAGGTCCTAGTGGGGGCACCTAGATAAATTCAGAACTAACGCTCATGGTATATATGCCACAACATCTTTGGACGCTCATATGGTGTATGTATCCATGATGCTCTATCAATTATCTAGGAAGAAGAGCCCTACACATTTCTCAATGGAATGGGTATCCATCATGAACGAGCTAGCTGAGGGTTTCACTTTCAATTGGGCCAAAATGTTGTTAGATAACTTGGCCAAGGGAATTGCTAATTACAAAATGAAGAAATCAAAAGGACAGACTTCCCCCTTTTACATGTTGACATATATCATGGACGCCATCTATTTCATGACACCTTTCCCCTTAATGAAATGGAATTGGACTCCGACCAGTTCTGAACCCGTTCATTTCTATCATTCCAAGCTATGGGAAGAGAAAGCCAAGGACTTATTTTATGAAATTTGTTACAATGTTGTAGTTCATGTTCATATAACCTTGTATGGTCACCCACCTCCCCGGATTTCAGAAAATATTGTGGGAAACCCGGGTAAACTCGCAGAATGGTTCACTGAGGAGAATTTCTCCTACATTAGAGTTTTTGGTTACTTGGTTCCTCCTCATTCTCTCCCATGATTTTTACCCGACAGTTTTGTGTGCATAGAAGTGGCATACCATACAGTGACAAGAGGCATCAACAAAGAGCTGAAGGCAGCTCAGAAAAAGTTTTGGTCGACTTTCCCTATTCAAGTTGGCATGTTTTCATTATTGGATTTCAGTCACTCCAAAGTTGAGGGCATGACCTTGGAGGATGTCAAATTGGTTGACATCGATTTCAAATGACACGATCCACATAAGATAGTGGAAAATCACCTAGCCCAATTTAACATGAAGCGGTATATGTACGAAAACTCCCCGTATGACGAAATATTAAGGGGATTTTGATCTTATGAGGAGGTTTAGGATAGATTCCAAACCCTGCCCCTGGATCAACAAGATGGTTTTCTTAGTTTTCAAAAGCACAGGCCTCCTTCGGATTTATTTTTTAGTAAGAAACAAAAAGCCATCGTAAAAAGGGAATCACACCAAAAAGATGGAGTTATAATTAAAAGGCATAGAATGGTGTATGACGGGAATGACCGAGGGGATCTAGAATTTGCAAAGGAAGTTGCAAGTTCGCTAGGTGCTTTTTCCACTGCCAATCAATGGTCTGTGGAAAATTTGACCGAACAACTGCGACATAAGTGCCTATTGGTAGAGCACTTGCAAAATCAGATATATACTGCTGAGCAAACTATCAAGAACGTAATGAGTCAAGACTTCGAGCAAATCAGAGCTCATGATTGGCAGCAAATTCAATAGCTTCAGGCCAACCTTGAAGAATTGCATCAGAGTTCAATAACAAACCAAAGTCTGGTCACTCAGCATGATGAATTGATAGAACAGATGCAAGCCAGATTGGACCTAACTGAAGGTACCTTGATAGAAATTTCATCTTTCTAAACTTAAGCGTTGGAAATAAATGAGAAGCTGGAAGTTGCCCAGCAATACCTTTATCTAAAGGTAGATGCCATCCAAAAGTGCTATCAGGAAGTAGACCTTTCTCTAAAGGAAATTTATGTTAAGGAAAAAGAGGCTTGCTCAGCCCATTCTAAGTTTCATGAAGTCCTTATATTGATGCAGAAAGATAATGTCCTCGATTTCCCTATTCTTTCTCTTTCAGAACAATTAAAAGGTGAGATGTTCCTAAAGGTTTGGGAAACAAATTTGGAAGAGAGAAAATGATTTGCTGGAGAGGTAAAGGAATCTTGTATAGAAGCGTTGTCATCATTAAATAAAGGGTTGATTGATCTTGGGGGAAGTAATATCTCAGAATCCCTGGGGAAAATTGATATAGAAATGAACCGACAGAATTCCAAAAAGAGAAAAGAAGAAACTCTGGCAGCCATTCAGGAAATGAGCCAGATTGATATTCTTAAAATAAATAAATGGCTATTGAATCCAAGTTCACAGTTCCAAGCCACATCTCAAGAAGTGAAAAGGATCCAAGAAACGCTGCCTCAAATAGAAAGGAAATTATTTTCTTTCGAGGTAAATGAAAAAATTGAACCCTCAAGCTTCGTGGTAGAATTGTTATATATATGCAAAAAATGTATTGAACATGGAAAAGCAAGCATAGTTGGGAGAAATTAAGAAAGTGTGCACAGTGCCCTTTCTTTTTTCCCTTTCTACCTTTCACCTTCCAATAGCCACTTATCTTGTTCATCCACATTTTAATCTCCACTTATACACACTTCATCATCATACACTTGTTCCATCATCCTTCTTCCCATAGACGATTTATTTTCCCTATGCTCGTTACTCATTCCCTGATGAGCCAATGCAATGCTATTCGTTCGATTATCTTTATCCCATGATCTCAAATGTGAGTCATTGCCTTGCTGAACATATATGGAGGGACAGATGGTAACAAAACTAAAACAACCAAGACAATATGCCCAATTATTAAGGTGGCCTTTATGACATATGTACTCAGCCTAAAGGACTAAGGAAAGGAATGCTCCTACTAGCAGGTGAAGAGAAAGAGGAGAACGCCAAAAAGAATCATTGAAAGTTACACACTATTGTTTTATTTAGATATATGCAATTTTAATTAAATATTGTAAGAATTCCAACAGTTTTTGAGTTGTGACAGATTTTGTATAAGTACATAGATTCAAGATCTCTCCAGGGTTTCTTCTTGCCAGATGTAATAGAGAAACTCTATTTTTTGAGTATTAATACAACTGCAGACAAAGATTATAATTTTCGTTCAGTTTGAGTTATGTGTTTCCTCAGTATTTTCATTTCCCCGAATTTCTTTATGTAATTCCTTGAAAAGCGATTGATTGCAATTTAGTATTAAACTAATGTGATCATATTATGCCAACAATTCATTAACTAATCCATTTTTCCTCTGTATTTACTATGAGTAAAACAAGACCTGCATTTTGCGTGAATTACTGCATTTCATATCTTGATCAAGGGTGCCTTCTCTACTCTTTTTCCGCTGCAAACAAAGTGAGACTCATCTGCAATTGATGCCTAGATTTTTTTAACAATTTTGTAACTTTCCTTCACACCATTTGATATTATAATTGTGACTCAGACAACAGAATACAACCTCTGTATTGTCCTATTAATAATTTCATTTGAGGATCATTTCTTATATAACTAAAGGTAGGAAAAGCACTCATTTAAAACATTTTCTTTAAACACTCCTCATTCCTGACATTACTCTTTGAACCTTATGATTAATCTCAAGAACCATAGAGAGTAACCTCAATACCTAAATGAAGTTTGGTTTCTACCAGGAGTAACTCGTTAGGTCCATCTTTGCCAAATGTAGTACATGCATTACGACCAAAACACATCTTCTATGCACAATTCACAATGATAGTCCAAATGTTATGAGCTATTAGAGAGTTGGGACAAAAACAACATATTCATCATGCAATGTGTATTTTAATTGGGGTATTCTTCAACCACCCTGAATATAGATGCTTGTTATCTATAAATCCCCACAATTATGTGTATTTTAGGTATTGGACATTTGATGTGAATTGCTTTGTTGTTATTGATCAATGTGCATTAGGTGGCCGGGATGAGGAGGTGTGCTTTTCTCGATTAAGTAGGTTGGGTAGGTTTTTGAGCATTGAATGGTTCCTGGCCATTGCATTTTGTATAGTTAAGTCCTAGAGAATAAATATAATATATCTTTGGCATTGGATATATCTTGGGTTGGTCTAACCTCGAATATCTCTCTTTTGTAAACAAAAAAGTAAAATATTACACAATTTATTATACATTAAAAAATGTCTTATAAAATTCACTAAAATCAAAAGCAATAAATATTTTATAATAATCATAAATGCCATTGTTTTGATATTCTACTAATATATCTTTATATTGAAATTTCATTATATTAAAATTTAACACCTTCCTTTCTTTCTACTCATATTTTCATTTCATTTGAAGTCATCCTCATATGCATTTTATTTGGTGGAGTTGTAATATGTGTAGTTTTCTTTTACTTATATAATTAATTAAAGATAAACAATTTTCATGGTTTGGTTAAAAATACAATGATAACCCAGGTTAATTGAATAGGATGATAAAAAAGGTAACCATCCACTTTTAAATATGTTGCTCCTTGGGATGTTTTCCTATTTAGGCAAACATTGTCATGCAATCAAACTGTCATGCAAATCCTATTTTCATGCAACGTCTATTTTAATTGGTGTATCCTTTATATTCCCTTAATACGTGAAGTATATGCTTCTTAATTCTAACTCCCCACAACTATTTGTATTTTACATCCCACAACTATGTGTATTTGAGGCATTGGACAATTGGGATGACAACCACACTCATCATGCAATGTTTATTTTAATTGGTGTATCATTTGGCTCCCTTTGTATTTTACATCCCACAACTATGTGTATTTGAGGTATTGGACAATTGGGACGACAACCACAATCGTCAGGCAATACCTATTTTAATTGGTGTATCATTTGGCTTCTCTTAATATGTGAAGCAGATGCTTGTTAAATATAACTCCCCACAACTATTTTTATTTTACATATCTGCTTAATCTAGTATGATAATGTGCTGACATTTGGCTACATGTGTTCACAATCATGAAAATCAATACCATAGCATTGAAGAGCACAATTATTAAATGATATAAACATTGGATTGCACAAAAAATTTTACCATCATGAGTCCATGCCCACCATACCAATTATTAACATACCCAAATGAAGTGAACCGCCCCTATGGAATTTAAAAGGAATTCTGAAGCATTTGATTGCACAATTTTTTTTACCATCCCTAGTCCATGTCAACCATACCGATTATTAACATACCCAGATGAAGCGAACTTCCCCTATGGAATGTAATAGGCATCCTGAAGGAAATATGGGGTGAAACAATACATGAGTAGGGTACGACTACATTTAGAGTGGTAGAAGAGTTAGTGGCTCGATGCATCTAGAATTTGACGGGAAGAAAATTTGACGAGGAGGAGGTGCCTTCTTCAACCTTTGGATTGTGCAAGCTCTCTTGACCAACAAGCAAAGTTTTGGTCGTAGTCTCACTGAGAGAAACAAGGAGGGAGAGATGGATTAAAATCAAGGATGCTTGCATGAGCCCTACAATGTTCCATGTATGTAGTTTATATTTTAACATGTTGGTATATAGTTATTTTGTGGGGTGTTGGCTAAACGTTCTATCCTTTTTTATTTCTCTCTAGAATCCAACGATGTAAATTTGGAAAAAATCGCTATTTTTTGTTGTTTAAATTGCATTTTTGAATGCATAAATGGGGATTCGGTGTGTTGAAAAACCCATTGCCCAAAAAGAACCAAAATATAAAACATTTAGACTACACTATTTTATAGTATTACCTCCATGAGTGCACATTGCATGGAATGTTTAGCCATGGTGATGCCATTGCATTGAACTTAACACTTGTAGCACTGACTGCATGATAATCACCATTTCAAGTTTTTTTTTTCTTGTTTTTCTATGACTTACACTCCTACCTATGCCATATTGTAGTTATGCGAAGTGTGAGTGAAACAACCATTGAATCAAGTTTAAAAATTGTTTCGTTCTGTACTAGATCGATCATTAGTAACATTTGAAAATTAACTTCTATCAACTTGCCAAATTTCTTAGAGATGGTAATCTTGAGTCAAAGAAACATAATTACTATTTTTTACTCTTGAGGTGATATTCAACCCCTAAATCATGATTGAGAATTACTATGATGTGCCATTTTGGGAGATCGATCATCTAATTAGAAGAGTACATTAAAATTTAGAAGGCGAACTTAGAGGAGACAAGCATGAAATAGATTTGTGACTCTGGGTAAGGAAGGCCTGCAACTGAATTAAATTAAAATAATGGAACATGTCATATGATATAACAATATCTATATGGGATTATATAGATAACATATGTATATCATGTTATATACATATACTAGATATCATTATCAGTAGAGGTTATGTAGTCCTTCGTCCCTCTTTTTCACTTGCAACTGTAAAATAGGCACCCAATTATCAATTACCAATATAATAAAACTAGAGTATTCACAGCCTGTGAACCCTAGCTCGTCGCTGCAACCCTCTTTTTGCGTCGTCTCATTTCTTGCCCCTATGTCCTCTCTGAATTCAGATCCTCCTCTATCTTTTGAATATGAATTTGTTTTATTCAAGTCTCTAGTAGGATCCTTGGAAAATCCCCCTTCCTGACCAGCGCATTCCCAGTTCATGAAGACACTAGACCAAATTATAGAAGTGTCCATTCTGTGCATCGCTTCTCGAAGAAAAAAATAGAGGTGATGTAATATTATAATGTCCATACACGTGCTTCTGCTATTATAATTCATAAGTCTGCAACCATAAGAATTTGATAGTCATAAAAAATTTCATGACTTTTAAACTAGGCTTAAATTAAGATGCATGTCTTTCTTTACCAAGCTTACATTACATTAATATGTGTTGAGTATTATGTTTTTCTACATGATGAAAATTCTATTGTTGATCGTTAAGCTTCAAAAAAATCTATTTAAATGGATACTATAAATTCTTGAAGATTTATAAACCATCTTAATTACATGATTGTTAGGGAAGTTGATAATTGATTTAATGTCACCATCCATAAAATTATTAATGCGTTCAAATAAATAATCAAATGCAAAAAAAAATGATTGTGCACCTGGTCCGCAAAATGCAACCCGTCAATCTTCTATAAATATGTATGTTCAATCATGGTAGATGGTTTTTCTCGTATGTAGAGATAATGCCAAGTATACCAATTATTATTTTTGAACTACTTTAGTGTGTTCCCAAGAGTTTTTCTACGATTCTATGATACTTGCAAGATTTTCCCTAAGAAGGAATTGTTTGAGGGTTAACAGAGTCGTTATTTGATTTCGTAAAGAGAAACCAAAGAAAACAGGAAATATTAACCTAATGTTGATCAGCTTACTTTATCTCAGAACCCAAACAAACAAAATAGAAATTGATTTCTTAAATCCTTGGATCCGGTTCAAATACCTAATGGATATCTAACTAAGTTATTGTCTTTAGAAAACTCTAATCTAGAGGGATTTATAAAACCTAGAAATTTGTGTCCCGTAAGAAACGTTCTAAGCATGTTCACCTTTCAAATAGAATTATATCATCATGAATTTCTTTAAGGTCTATTTATGCTCCCCTGGGTAGATTCTTTATTTTATAGTAATGAGTGTATCTATGACTCATGTGTCATTGGCACATTGACATAAAGCTTTACCGAGTTTGTGGTTATTCAATATGTTGAGTAAGATAATCATTTATTATACTCATAGAAATCTCAGATATACAACATTATCAGAGTTATATTATGATTGTTTTTTAAATATATTTTAATTTTTTTATCCAATTATGAATTTATTCAAAACTCTGAAAATAAAATCTGATGTTTGATTTTATGCATACATGAAAATAAATTTGATATACACATATTATGTAATAGAAAAGAATTATTATCCACAATAAATAATTTATTGTATTTACGTCAAGAATTATTTACATCAATTAAATTTATCCACAACTACCATTATGGAATCATGTTTTCTTCCTATCCTGAGAAATTTAGTTATAAAATCAATGGTTACCACTTCCCATTTCTTCTCTGGAATTGGAAATGGTTAAAGCAAACCTGTTGGGTGTCTATGCTCAGTTTTTACTCTTTGACATTCCATACACATGGCAACGTAATCAACAACATCCTTCTTCATTCATGGCCAAAAGAATTGGTTTCTTTCTGCTGCAATTGTTTTCTAGTAACCAGGATTTCTAGCATATGGAACGTTATGCATTTCCTTTAGTACCAAATTCCTAAGTTCTCCGGAACTAGAAACATAAATTCTATTCTTATGCATAAGTAATCCATCTTCCTTAATCTCATACTCTTTAATTTTCTGATGTACATTTTCTTGCTATAAGATTTCTTTTACTTATAGGTAATGTTGATCTGTAACAACAACATCTAAAATTCTTCTCTTTAAATCTGACTGATGCATACTAACAGTTGTAGCATGCATGAGATGTACTCTTATGTTGAGTGAATCAACAAATTTATTTTCTTTTCCCTTGATATGCTTGATGTCAAAGTCATACTCACTTAAAAATTCCAGCCATCTTGTTTTCCTAGCATTCAAAGTTGGTTGTTCAAAAATATATTTCATACCACTATGGTTTGTCCTTAATTCAAATATTTTTCCCATGATATAATTTGTCCACATCTTCAATGCATGAACTATGGAAACAAGCTCCAAATCATGTGTGGCATAATTCCTCTCATGTTCTTTGAGTTTTATGGACTCATAACCAATTAAATGTCCATTTTGAGTGAGGATTCCACCAATGCATTCCTTGCATGCATCTTTACATACCACAAAATTCTCATTTGGGTCAACAATATCTAAAACAAATGCACTAATAAGCAATTATTTCAGCAAATTAAAGTTCTCTTCACACTCAATTTTCCATTCAAATTTGATTCCCTTTTTTTGTAAAGTAGTTATGGGAAGAGAAATATTAGAGAACCCCTCTATAAACCTCATTTAGTATCTATCTAATCCCATAAAAGATTTTATTTCTGAAACATTCCTAGGTGTTGGCCATCCTCTAATGGCTTCAATCTTTTCTAGATCTACTGCTATACCTTATTCTGAAATAATATGACCGAAAAAAAGGATTTGTTCTTGGTAAATACAACACTTACTAACATTGGCATAAATTTGATGTCCCCTGAGCACTTGTAATACCAACCTCAAGTGATTTTCATGCTCTTCCTAGGACTTAGAATAAATAAGTATATCATCCAAGAACACAATGACAAACTTATCCAGATAATTTATGAATATTCCATTGATTAAGAACATAAAGACATTTGGTGCATTGGTCAGTGAAAATGTCACCACTACAAACTCATAACGTCCACACATGGTTCTGAAGGTTGTCTTATTGATGTCTTCTTCCTTGATTCTTAGCCAATGGTATCCAGATCTCAAGTCTATCTTTTAAAGTATCTTTGCTCCTCTTAGCTGATAAAATAGGTCATCAATTATGGGTAGAGGGTATTTGTTCTTCACAATGGATTTATTGAGCTGTCTAAAGTCTATACACAACCTCAATGTTCCATCCTTCTTTTTGAAAAATACTATTGGTGCTCCCCAAGGTAAACACTTGGGCGTATGTACCCTTTCTTCAACAACTCTTCCAACTGCATTTTTAATTCTTTGAATTCAAGTGTACTCATTTTGTAATGTTTTTTTGATACTGGAGAAACTCTTGGCACTAAATCAATAGAGAAATCTATCTCTCTCTTTGGTGGCAATCCTGGTATTTCTTGGAATACATATTCAAACGCTTTCAATACTATAAAATATTCAAGACTTGGCCCTTTTGTCTTTTTTGGCTCTTCCACATGAGCTACATACAATTTACATCCTTTCCTGAAACATTTCTTCAACTATAAGGACGAAATATCCCTTATAGAAATCGGCCTTGGAATTCCTTTCACGGTGCTCTGTTTTTTGTCTTCATCAAGACATGTAAAGGTCTTGTTATGGAATATAGGAAAACATGGTGTTGGTCCAAATAATACATTACAATTAAGATGTCATAAGATCCTAATCGGATGATATGCATATCAACAATTGTATTTACTCCATTAATATTTATTGGACAACTTATAACAACCTCATTGATCCTTCTTTTGGTTCTCGTGGCTAGTTGAACCAAACATGACTTCCCTAGCTTAATTTTCTCCAAATGTAATCTATCCACAATTTTAGGATCAATGTAACAATGACTTGCTCCTGAATCAATTAAACTAGTAATAGGTTGATTAATTATCTCACCTTCCACTTTGATCGTATTGGATTGATACTTTACTTGTCGATATTCTAAGGATAAATATGGCTTCATATATCCTTCCCATGTCCTCCATTTTTGTAGCCTCTTGGATGATGTGAATGGTATTCACTTTATCTCATCTACGAGGAAAATCCTTGTATAGGTGATTTTCCTTGCACCCCCAACATTGTATTGGTGGTCTTCCTCTTTTCCCCAAGGAATCCTCTTCCTTGGATTCATCCTTAGCAAACTGATCTTGTTGATTTTTATTAGGGTTGTTTATATTCAAAGGAGGTTTGAACCCCTTCCTCTAATCATATTTCTACTTCTTCTTATCCTTCAAAGATTTCTGCATGGATTCTCTACCCTTTCTTTGCTCATACAGGTACTTATCCTTCCTGATGGTCTCAGTCAATGTCCTAGGCTCATCATATTGAATCTTCTCTTTATAAAAGGATGACACTCCACTTAAAAACCTTTGTATCTTCACTTTTTCATCTTTGATAAATCCTACATACTTTAGCAATCCCAATAACCTCTTCTCATATTTTTTCATGGTCATGCTTCGCAACATTAGTTCAAAGAACTCTTGCATCTTCTTGTCATAGAAGTTCTATGAAAGGTACTCCTTATGAAAATATTTCTTGAATTGCTTCCAAGTGATCCTACTCTCATTAATTTTCTCAACTTGCTTCAGTTGATCCCACCACATAACAACTTTCCCATGTAAATGGTATGTGGAAATTCTTTCTTCTAGGTTTGAGGAGTAGTTATGCAATTGAAAATACCTCATGATTCCAAGAAGCCATTCTTCAACATCATCTTCCCTTTCTCTTTCACCATCAAAGGATGGTGGCTTAATCTTCCTCAACTCTCCTTGCAAACTGTCTAATTCGTGCCTTCTTCTTTGGTGCCCAACATGAGACACTTTTGGACTGCTTATGGAGTCTTCAGAAGCACAAAATTTCCTCGTTGAGTAAGGAGGTGAGTAATGTCTATGAGTTCTTCTGGAACTTCTTGAGTGATCAACTCTTATGTAGTTACCTCTTCTTTCATGAAATATTTCTTCTTCCTCCTGCCTTAAGTCTGATCCATCCCTTTGTTGTCTATGTAACTAATTTAGTATTTTCATTACTTGAGAATTTATCTATTTTTTTTCTCTCATCAACCTCTCATTTTATTCTTTGTAATTCCACACTTCTATTTTCAGGCTTCTCACAATCTCTATTAACTTCTATTGTTCCCCTCTGCTCCTGTGCCCATTTGATTCTATCTTTGCATTACCAACACTAATATTTTGACCTTTAGCTTCTTTATCATGACTAAAGGATCCCTCTCCTTCCCCCATTTCTTGAATATGAATTCTTATCTTGAACTGATATGGTTATACTCCCTAATTCTTCAAAATGTGAAAGCAACCATTTTTTCAGAATTATGCATAATATAAAAAACAATCCGAACAATGTTACAGGTCCTTTTTTCTTGTCAATTCATGAATAAATATATCATCATTCTCCAATTTATAAAAATTCAATAGTATTCTCCTCTGAGTCATATTTCTAATGACTATTCCCATGCCCCAATCCGATCTCTGAGATGAAAGTTATGGCTTCCTGAAAAAATTCACTTTCACCCTTTTTGTGCAAACATGATCTTGTAGTGGCAATGGAATGGTTGTGTGCCAACTTTTCCAAATTATTCCACATACTCTTTAAACTAGTACAAAATTCAAATTATGCATAGGTTCTTCCTTCAATCCACTTTCCTTATGACCATGGGCTCAAAACTATGGGCTTATCCACTCTGAGCGATGTTTAATAGCATATTTCACCATTGATCGCGATCAAGATAAGATCCAATGGTGGAGATCCATAACACAAATTGAAATTTCTTGATCGTTAATTTTATGGAGGTTACGTGCTTTAGATATGGACCGTTAGTTGATTTGGTGACATGACATCCTAGTATTAACATCCATGATGGACAAGCTGCTAACATGCCAGCATGTTGACATGCATGGATCCTTGGTCTCAACGGTTTTTAAAACAAACCTGTCGATTGTCCTTTTCATTGGGAGACTGTTTGGTCCTTTGATCAACCCCTTTACCTTATCATGAGACCAGTGCTAGAACTAGGTCCTCTAGACTTCGACATTATTGCATTCTTCTGGAGTAATACTTCCCGAAGTATACTTCGCCGAAGTACTTATATTATCTTCACTAGTAGGTTAGATGGTTTATATTTAATCTCCCATTGACTAGACGATCCTGGACCATTTGGAGGCTTCAATGAAATCAAATATCACAACTTAATCAGGTGTTGAGATGAATGGTCCTTATTTATTTCGGGACTTCGACACTCCGAGACTCTGGGATATTACAACTCTGAAGTTTCTTAGTTCCCCCATAGTTATACCTACCGAAGTGGTCATAAAGTGACGATAATCTCTTACCGTCAGTTAACACCTCCGCTTACACTATCCTTCCACTATCTTAATCCAACGACTATGGCTTAATCAAGTTTTGAATAGATAATAACCTTTCAAAATGAAATATAACCTTATCCTTCAAATTTGATTCATACCATAGGTTTAAAAGTATAAGATTATCTATTTTTTATATTCAAAATTCAAAGATAACGTTTTCTTACAATCATAATACATGTTGATTAATGAGAGTGAGAGAAGTTATCCCCCACTTAGTGTGAAATAGTTGAGGTTATATGTTTTTATTCTTACATTCCAAGATTAAGTAGTGTGTACCTAATCCTTTTAAAAGTTAATATAACTTAGACATACTTATAGTGTGGAAGTGTTAATGGTCAATTATTTAAAAGGGATAATACATTCAAGAGAAGGATACCCACTATTCCTTAAAAGGGATATCACAAGTAAGATAAGGATGCCCACTATCATGGATTTTCCTTTTTCCTTTTCAAATGGAAATCATACTATATTTTAGGTTGTTAACATAGAATTGTTGAATATATAATAACCTTCCAAAATGAAATATAACCCTATCCTTCAAATTTAATTTGTGCCATAGGTTTAAAAGTCTAAGATGATCTACTTTTTATATTTAAAATTCAAAGATAACGTTTTCTTACCTTTGTAATGAATTTTGATTAATGAGAGTGAGAAAATTTAGTCCCCACATAATATGGGTCAATTGAGGTGATATGTTTTAATGTTTATATTCCAAGATTAAGTAGTGTGTACCTAATCCTTTCAAAAATTAATAGAACTTAGACATACTTCTAATGTGGAAGTGTTGACGGCCAATTATTTAAAAGGGATAACACGTTCAAGATAAGGATACCCAGTATTCCTTAAAATGGATAACACAAGCAAGATACAGATGTCCACTATCATGGATCTTCCTTTTTCCTTTTCAAATGAAAATCATAGTGTATTTTATGTTGTCAACATGGTCGGATTGTTGAATACATAATAACCTTTGAAAATGTTAAATATGACCTTATCTTTCAAATTTGATTCATGCCATATGTTTAAAAGTCTAAGGTTATTTCTTTTTTATATTCAAAATTCAAATGTAACATTTTCTTACAATTAATGCATTTTGACTAATGAGAATGAGAGAAGTTAGTCCCCACTTAGTATGAGACAATGGAGGTGATATGATTTTAAGTTTATATTCCAATATTAAGTAGTGTGTACCTAATCCTTTTAACAATTAATAGAACTTAGACATACTTCTAATGTGAAAATGTTAATGGTCAATTATTTAAAAGGGATAACACCTTTAACATAAGGATACCCACTATTCCTTAAAAGTGATAACACAAGTAAGATAATTTGATTCATGCCATAGGTTTAAAAGGCTAAAATTATCCTCTTTTTTATATTTGCAATTCAAAGATAATGTTTTCTTACAATTAATGCATTTTGATTAATGAAAATGAGAGATTTTAGTCCCCACTTAGTACAAGACAATTGAGGTGATATGTTTTTATGTTTATATTCCAAGATTAAGTAGTGTATACCTAATCCTTTTAAAAAATAATAGAACTTAGACATACTTCTAATGTGGGAAGTGTTAATGGTCAATTGTTTAAAAGGGATAACATGTTCAAGATAAGGAAACCCACTATTTCTTAAAAGAGATAACACAAGTACGATAAGGATGCCCACTATCATGAAGTTTCCTTTTTCCTTTTCAAATGAAAATCATAGTGTATTTTAGGTTGTCAACATAAATTGTTGAATGGATAACAACCTTTCAAAATGAAATATAATCCTATCCTTCAAATTTGATTCATGCCATAGGTTTGAAAGTTTAAAATTATCTATTTTTTATATTCAAAATTCAAAGATAATGTTTTCTTACAATTGATGCATTTTGATTAATAAGAGTGGGAGAAGTTAGTCCCAACTTACTATGGGAATGAAATATAATCCTATCCTTCAAATCTAATTCATGCCATAGATTTAAAAGTCTAAAATGATCTATTTTTTATATTAAAAATTCAAAGATAATGCTTTCTTACAAATGATGCATTTTGATTAATAAGAGTGAGAGAAGTTAGTCCCCGCTTACTATGGTAAAGACATGAGATATGTTGAATGAACAGTGTGTGAATGATTCTTGACTATTAAAATTATTATTTAAAAGTCTTGTCCTCTCAATTATTTCCTATTCAAAATTCAAACATTCTTTACTTACAATTTTTTATGTCGACTATGGGGCACTCAAATCAACCCATTTTATTTTTTCCAATGAATTAAAGTTCCACTAGTTTTTGTTTTTTTTTGATAACCAAACCTATACTGATAAATTTATCATCACAACTGTGACTTCCAACATAGCTCCAACCAAATTTAAGACCAAATTTACCCAAAAAAAAAAATTTAAAAAAATATATTTTGAATACTATTTATCCCATGCTAAAAGCCTTGTCCTCTTGCTCTCAAAATTCAAACATAATATTTTTGAATACTTAAAGATGGTGGCTATTTCTTATGAAAAAAAACATTCTCTTAATAAGGTTAACCCATTTTCAAATCATTATAATATATATTTAATTTGTTTTTATACTTATATTTAAAGATTAAACAATGTATATCTAATCTTTTTAAAAAGTAATAAGAATTACATACAATTATACTATAAAAGTATTAATATAAAATAATATAAAAATGCAATCAAAATAATAATATTCACTATTCTTTAAAAAAAAATAAGACATTCAAAATAAAGATTTATTTTTCTTTAAATTGCTAATATAAAAGATACTTGTTATCATAGATCTTGATTTTTCTTTTTCTTTAAATTGTTTAACACAAAATAAATTGCTAATATAAAAGATACTCGTTATTATAGATTTTGATTTTTCTTTTTCTTTAAATTGTTTAACATAAAATGGCTAAATACATAATAGTTTTTTAAAATTAAATATCACAAGGGATTTGAAATTTTAAGATTTTATATTTTTAATATTCAAAGTTCAAAAATAATGTTTTCGTGGTGTAGTTGAGGTGATCTGTTTCAGGGAATGGTTGTTTTCATATGAGTAGTCTAAACGTTTTATTTTTTGGAGTTTTTCTAGCAATTTTTTTCATTTCATTTTGCTCGAAATATGATGAGGAATGGCTAAATCTGTAGTTTTTAGTGGCTACGTTTGTATAATCCAAGTGCCTCAGGGGTTTTTGAGCAAGCTGAATCCATTTATGCATCCAAAAATGCAATTTAAATAACAAAAAATAACGGATTTGTCTAGATTTACATTGTTGGATTCCGACCAAAAAATTCAAAAGGTAGAACATTTATCCAACGTCGTTTTCATATTGAGAGATTCTATTGTCCTTTCATATCCATAGAATCTCATTAATTCCGGTGAAGGTGACTGTTTTTAAAATTATCATCACCCAAAAAATACATACAAAACATTTATAAGATAAATATCTTCACTATCATGGATTTTTTTTTTCCTTTTCAAATGAAAATTATAGTGTATTTTAAGTTGTCAAGATAGAATATATGAGGGTGAGGGTGAGGGTGAGGGATATATTTTTCAAATAAAAATTATAGTGTAATTTAAGTTGTCAAGATAGAATATATAAGAACCTTTCAAAATGAAATATAATTTTATTTTCAAATTTGATTCATACTATAGATTTAAAAGTCTAAAATTATCTATTTTTTAAATTCAAAATTCAAAAATAATGTTTTCTTACAATTGATGCATTTTGACTAATGAGAGTGAAAGAAGTTAGTCCCCACTTAGCATGGGACACTTGAGGTGATATGTTGCATGAACATTGAGTGAATGATAGTTGACTATTACATTTGTTATTTAAAAGTCTTGTCCTCTCAATTATTTTCTATTCAAAATTCAAACATTTGTTACTTACAAATTTTGGTGTGGACTAAGAGGCACTCAAATCACCTCATTTTTGGTGAGCCTTTTTTTTTGGTGAGTCATAGTTCCATGCGTTTCGATCATTTTTTTTGAAAAAACGATGATTTGAATCGTCTTAAAATTGGCCAAACCCTTAGAGTCAAAGTTTCATGGAAACAATTCTCATCACATAGATGCAACTCTTGTTCGGAAGTGGAAGCAAAACAGAGAAACTACAAAGCATAAAACCGAGAACAACAAACCAAACAGAACAACAATCACACAATTGACATAGTGATTTATGTGGAAACCCAATGCGGGAAAAAACCTACAGGGAAATGATAGTCGGTATTCTTATTATTGAAGGGAGAATTACAATAGCCAACACATGCATACAACCATCCTCTCTTCACAGACACACTGTACTCCACAATATTGTGTCTTTCTCACACACTCTAATACACATTACTCATTTCTCACTTCACCTCTATGGGTATGCTCGTATATATAACATCTCTCAAATAGCAAGACTAACTAATTATAACTAGATCCACCAGTTACACAACCTGTTCACAAAAGAGTGCATGCATGCATATGCATGTTGGGAAATTCGTTGGCATGTTTCCAACAATATCCACCTTGACAAAAATTTACCTGATATACCATGGCCTTAAGTAATTCATCACCTTTCCTACAAGACAAGAGAAACTAAACACTATCACAACTCCACAACTTCTCTAACAGTACTATTATGTGAACCCGCCTACACGATTCGCTCCAGTATGGACCATTCTTCCTCCATCAGTAACACGTCTAGTAAATCAATGCACTTGTCCCATTTTGATACATTGGACCTTTAGTCAAATGAACAACACTTTGAACACCACAAAACACCACATCATGTACCTTTCCAAACTTACCCAATAGATCAATGCATTCTTCCAAGACATAACCTGAGGTAGGTCTCCTCTTATCGAAATCCCATGAATCATTACCACAAACTAAATCACTGCAACCATTGTAGGTGATACTTGTGCTTCTGTGTTTGAAGCACCCATTTCCATGCTCTTCACCTGGTTTTTCCATGTGTCTACTGACAACACCAACTGCATGTGAAATGTTGACCATTTCCCATCGCAATCATCAAAATTCCTACTAGCATATAATACTCAAGACATATAACCCTTTGCTTCTTCATCAGTTAGGACATAAACCTGAAGAAAACTTACAATGGAAAGCCAAAGATATTTTACCGGTTTCACATTATTCACACTGAATTTCTTGAGTATCTTCACCACATACTTTTGTTGTGATAACCAAGCTTACCATATTTCCTGTCTTTGTGTATTTCTATTCCCAAGATTTATTTTGTTGCTCCCAGAAACTTCATATCAAACATCATAACCAACTGAGCCAACCCGTTGATCTCACACATGCTTGTTCTTGCAAAAATCATAACATTTAACACCAAGATAATAAATATACCATAACCACAATGGTTATACTCACTTCTTGTAAAATTTGGCTCACCATGAAGGAATCAAACATCTTGTACCATTTTCCTAGCATGCTTTAGGTCATACAATGATTCTTGAGTTTGAAAACAAATCTTCTATTGTGATTCTGAACTAACTTTTTTGGTTGTTCCATATACATCCCCTTATCCAAAAAGCTCCATGTACAATAGTTTTAACATCTAGTTGTACTAACACAACTAATGCTAACACACCATGAATATAAACAATCTTTTAACAACTAGTGAGAGACTTTCATGGAAATCAATACCTTCCAAATACTCTCATGCTACCAATCATGCTTTGGACATTTCATCTTTTACTATGTTTGATTTTATAAAAGGATATTCATCAAAAATTGCATCTCTATCCATGATGATTCTATGGGTAGTAGGATCCAACATTTTTCACCCCTTAACATCATCACCATACCAAAGATCTACCTGTTTGATCTAGGTCCTACTTAGAGTGTTGATAAAAAACATAATTATCACAACCGAATAATTTCACATTTGAGTAATTACCAAATGACCTATTCATACCTCTGCCTGAATCTTCCTATCTTTTACAACCGATGGTGACCGAGTTACCAGATAGCTCAACTGCTTTTGTCCACAACTATTGTTGCAACATGACATTTTTGAACATGCCTATTCAATCCCAGCTTCCTTGCAATACTTTCCAAGTTCCATGGATATGAACCTACCTTCATCATATATTCTCAAACACTTGATTGACCTACCAACACATCATCCTTTCTATAGAACCACCTTTCTAACCTGGACACACTGCTCCACCTCAAAATTTGCATTCGAACAACTTTGACCAAATCTGGCCAAACCAACCGAAGTGAACCTTTTCCGCTCACCTCCAGGGACTTTACACTGGAATATCAGTGCTACACCTTAACACAAAAATTCCCTTGACCAAATTCGACCAATCCAACCATGTAAGCCTTCACCGCTTACCTCTAGGCCCATTTACAATGGATTTCACCAAGCCTTTTATAGGCTTCATTACATGCAATCCATGGACACAATACCATGTTCTACCCAAAAAATATGGACCCGAAAAACCACATGCTTTGACCCAAAAACTCGATTTAACTCATTAACTCTTTCACCGAGTCAAGGTTAACCCAACATGCATACCCCCCCACATATTCAATCTACCTAAATCTATGTCTATAATTTTCATAGGTGACCTGGTAAACCGGGGATATGCATGCCTATCTAAGTCTTATAGACATATGCTCATTTTCATGTAATCAATTATTGTTACAATTGCAAAGTAAATATAATTTTTTATTTATTTATTTCACGGTGACTCAACCATCACCGCCTTGCACCTTCTATGTGAACACAGGTGGTGTGACACAACAGACAGACAAAACTTCATCAAACATACATGTAGCTGAATTTGTTTCTTTTTTTGAGTCCTCTTTGGATGCTTGTTGTCTTTTCCAGCAATACTTCTTGAGATGCCCAGATTTGCCACAGAACCAACATTTTCCCTTACTCTTATTGTCTTTTGACTTAGACCTGGTTGTACCTTTTCTGATCTTCACTCCTTTTGTAGATCGACCTCTGACCACCATTGCTTCTGTTGTTGAGGTTTCCTTACTCGATATTTTCCTCATCTCTTTAGACAACACAAATCCCACAACATTGTCATAATCAATGGCATCTGTTGAGTTGAACCGCATAGATGTGACCAGATGATCCCAAGACTCTTGAAACAAATACAGTAGTGTAATCGCCTTGTCCTCATCTTCATATGTTACATCCATACTATATAATTGACAAATCAGAGTATTGAAAACATTCAAGTTATCAACAATTTTTGTACCTTCTTTCATCCGCAAGTTGTACAAATGCCTCTTCAAGAAGATTATGTTCATCAAGGACTTTGTCATATACAAAATCTATAGTCCTTTCCACAAACCTGTTGTTTTCTCCTCTTCAATGATGATAAACAACACTTCATCTGCCAGACACAAACTAATAGTATTGAGGGCTCTTGCATCCAGATCTTTTTAGTCCTCATCTATCATTCTTGTTGGTTTCTTTGTATTCCCAACCAACATCTTTTGCAATATTTGTTTCACAAGAATATCCCACATCTTGAGCTTCCATAGTGCAAAGTTATTCTTGTCGCTAAATTTATCCACCTCAAACTTAGAACTCTGCACTTTCACCATTAGCAGAAAACTCCAAAACCACTGCTTATAAAACCAAACCTTAATATAGATAAATTTTCTTACTCAAAGTTGAACCTCAAACCTCAAAAAAATATTAGTTAAAATATTTTAAAGAAAATATTTAATAAATATTGTTTACCTCAAAACCTTTTACCTTACAAAAGCATAAAGAGTCCACCTCTTACCTTTTAATAAAAAAGGATGATACTCTTCAAATAATTCCACCCACTTAAAAAAAGAAATGATTCTCCATAAAATATTATAACATACTCCATCCATTAATTTACATGGTCATCCATTAATTTACCATAGCAATCCTCTTACCAAAGCCATCCACTTATTAGTCCCTGCCGAAGGGGTAGAGGGACTATAGTGATCGATAATTTGTTGAATTTATATTAGTTTGTCATTTGACTACAATTTTTTGCATAATCTCTATTGTTTGAACTAGAGAACTAAAAACATTATTTTGTATATAATAAAAAAACTCTTATATGTCATGATCTCATTCGATAATAGATTTGAGGTCTTATTGTCAGATTCACTATTCTCAATGTTTTATATGTTGGCATATCCAAAGTTTTTATCATCTATGGTCTTTTTGAATTTGTACTATTCATATTGAAATGTTTCGATATCTATTCCCAATGTTTTATATGTTGGCATATCCAAAGTTTTTATCATCTATGGTCTTTTTGAATTTGTACTATTCATACTGAAATGTTTAGATATCCAAATTTTTTAGCATGGATAGTCATTTTTTTATTAGTTGACTTCATATTACTTTGTCCTCTGAGTAAATTTTTTTTTGCAAAGTATCCATTGTTTGAACTATTTTTCTTATTATTATTTTTTATTTTTATTTATTATTGCGTACTTAGAGAGGCATTTTCATTATTGTGTACGTAAACAGGCCTGACACACTGCATTCTTTCTTAAATATTTTCATAGCACGAAGCCCTTCAAGGGTTCTGAAAGCCTTAAGTGTTTACCTAACATGCCTCACAACCTTAAATGTTTACTCAACATGCATGTTACGATAAAATTTTCTCTGATTTTTGGATACAGTCTTATTTGCAGTGAATTTGGGCAATATTGTTCTTCACCAGCATTACTAGTTCACTGGTTGATGCTTGCTCATTGGTTAGTTTGATGTTTCTTGTTGTTGTTTGATTCAACTTTGCAAATTTGAGGTCGTGCAGCTACAGTTGGACCTCTTAGTGCTTCTTCACTAGTTTGTTGTTTGATGCTTGCTCTTGTTTGCTTCAACTTTGCAAGGTTGGGGTCATGCATCTGCAGTTGGACCTATTGTTGCAGTTTACGCAGTTTGGATTTGTGCTTCTATCGTTCCTCGTTCATGGGTAAGTTTCAGTGCCATGGTTTCATTACTCTTCCTTATTTGTTGTTTACGATTTGCAGCTTGAAAGCAATAATTTTCAATACTATGAATCCCTGGGTCAAAATCCTCTTGTAGACATATTTATGTGTGCCCTCTACGACTAGAATCTTCTCCTTGTTCTTGAATGTCAATGTTCTATACAGAATCCACCTTTGTTGTAGCCACAGTGACATATAAAAAAGAAAATCGAATTTTTCTCCTCATTTTTCCTGGTCCTGGAAATTATACGTTTGGTGCATTTTTCCCAGTCTAATCCCTTCCAAAATGTATTTTTCCCCTTTGAATGTCGATGTTGGACACAAAACACACTTCTTTTGCAACCACAGTGAAATATAAAAAAGGAAATCAAATGTTCTCCTCTTATTTTATGTTCCTGGAAACCATACGTTTGGTGCATTTTTCTGAGTCTTTTCCACTCCAAAACGTCTTGTTCCCCTTTGAATGTCGATGATAGACACATAACCCACATCTTTTGCAGCCACAATGAAATATAAAAAAGGAAATCGAATGTTCTCCTCATATTTTTTGTTCAGGTGTAAACCATACATTTGGTGTATTTTTTCCAGGTTGTTCCATTCCAATCACATATTCCAACTTCTACATCCTGGATATAGTGCCATATCTCTTTCGAAAATAGAAATGCAAAGGGTTTAGAAAACGAATTCAAAGTTGTCATTGTGGAGCAAGCATCTGCCATGACCTTGTGACAGGGCATGCTTTTATTCTCTGAATCAAAAACATCGTCCACTTGTTGGTTTTATGTTGTCCTTTATGTCTTGCAAAGCATCTTCTGCCACTAAAATGCTTATAGGATGCACGCATGGAATAGGTTAAAAAATTATATTCCTTGAATACTTGGTCTTTGTGCTGAGCAAATTTATAGTGTTATTTCATTTGCGTTGTCTCTTCTATTTGGTTCATTCTTCACTGTATGTTTGTTTGTTTGTCATATGTTGTAGCGACTAGGGGGATTTAATTTGACAGGAAGAAGGTTGAAGGATACATAGCGGAATTGGTATGCAGTTCCGCACTTATAGTTTAATTTTTTCTTTTTTTCTCTATTTGCATATAAACTAAATATAGCTAAGAAACATCTTGAAAATCACAACTTAAGAGATGAAGCAAGTAATAGATGTTGAGTCCTATGAAATAGATACAGACTCCATTGTACATGACAACATTGACCATGTATTGCATAGCAATGGGCTTTTTAGATTGGATTCATTCTCGTATACTGTAGGAGATTGCCTCTTCGATGCATTTCAAGTTGTATTGCATTTTCATTATTCCTCGATCAACCTACACAATGGATTGATAGGTTATTTCTTGTGCTATTTATAAAATGGTGACATTGAGGCATTGGATTCGTATCAATACGAATTGGCATCTGATTTTATTTTCCAGTTGCATGGATCACATGATGTCACTACGTATTTTTCAAAGATGCGGTTCTTTGCATCTACAATTCTTCCTGCACATGAGAGGGGACTTTGGGGAGATACATTTTGTATACGGTGGTTGTCCAAGTGGCTAAATATATCAATTGGAATATGGTCATATAGCGATCCATATTGCATCTTGTTCCATGATTCCAATCATGTCAGTGGTCATTATGAACCACTACTCTATAGAAAATTATCCATATGCAATCTTGGAAAACCTCATATTTACTTGTCCCTCATTTGAAAAGACCTTGAATCACATTGGAAAGAATTATGCATCATATACACTCACATGTCTTTCACATAGCGACAACTATTGCATCTAGTTGTGGAGATAGTATGTTCAATGCAATTTGTTATTTGGTAGCAATAGAGTTTGATGTGCAGTCGTTGCGGCTTATACTGTACAATCCTTTTGCAATGCAATTATAGGTGGAAGCCAACAGGATTTTAGCTTCTTGCATCAACACCTTTTACCATATCTCCTATAAAGTATGTCGACAATTGAGAGTTGGCAACAATACCTTGTAAACATGGAATTTCCATATGAGAAAGGAAATGTAGAGAGTGGCAAATTATGTTTGCAATGGCTATCTATCATATTTAGAGTAAATATCCATGTATGGTCGGACATGTCGGATGGTATTGTCCATTCCTTCTGTATTGATTCAAACTACGATCGAAAAATTGACATCATCTCATTGAAAACAGATACGACACATATCCATTATCAACCTTTGATGAGAAATACTACTAGTTCAGGGTCCACTGTCCATGCCACCCAAACCACATCGAATCTGCATAAGCGTCATATGTTATTTAGTGAGAATGAAACTCGTCCCAGTTGTGATGAGGCCATACGGAGATTAAACAAAAAACGTAGACTAACTTATCACAACTTGAAAAAGGTCATACGTGAGAGAAAAAAATACATTGGTAGTATAAGAAATACTACCATTTCAGGATCCAATTTCCATGCCACCCAAACCGCATCGAATCTTCATAAGTGTCACATGCTATTTAATCAGAATGAAACTCATCCCCGTTGTCATGAGGCCATCCATACCTTGAACAGAAAACATAGACTAACTTATCACAACTTGAAAAAGGTCATACGTGAGAGAAAAAAATACATTGGTATGCTTCCTTCTAGACATAAACTCACATATCACAACCTAAAAAAAATTGTTCGTGCACAACAAAATCACATTTTCGCATTTTCTGCTGAACACAAATATCACATGTCGAATGACAAAGAACATCACAGTTTTCATCATCGAGATGGTGAGGATGCAATGCTCATAAGAAATGTCGATTCCACCTCCAACATGGCTTGTCAACAAGTGAAACTAGTTTCCAGTGGCAAGCATAAGTTAACCTACCTCATCTTGAAAAAATAGATACATGAGAGACACAAGTACGACCACATATCCCACAATGGTCATGGTACTGACCGAGAGGAAAAAATCACATTTTCTGGGATAGATCAAACACCATGCATTGCTAGCAATGAAAACCAACAAACAATTTCTATGCATACTTGCCTAGGGAAGAAAGATGCAAAATAGATCTATATGAAAAAAATTAAAGGCACTCCTTCCATTGCATGCGCAATTTTTGATCAATTGAATTTCACAAAAAATGCTAAGTCTTTCACGCTTGATTTGGAAGCAGAATACCTCGTCTTGACACTAAATGATAAAACATTTTCCAGTGGCAATATTTGTCTTCCATGCAAACGATCACTTTAAAACACATTACGCTCGGTTTGATCAAAATGAAAACACATTAAAACATAACTTCCCTACATGGTAAGTTGCATATATTTCCTCTGATATATAGTACAAACCAATGAATCTATATTTACATACAATGTTAATCCAACATGGGGTGATCTAGAAAGTGCACTTCATGAACTAGAAAATCCTGACAATGTTTATGAGACATTCACAAACCGTAAAACAACTAGAACTCTCTGTGAGTCCTATGACTTGCAAGCATATTTTCCTCATCCTCAAGCATCCAACATTGAAAAACATATCAATCTTATCTTTCAAGTCACAAAACATCCTTTCCTTATTGAAAATAATGAATACCACAGAGTCAGATGCCTGTTGAATCAAGAACAACAAACAATTCTAAAGGACATTGCGATTAAAAAATGCTTGAACATGCACACTCCTGTGCACTTGTTCCTTACAGGCAAGGCGGGAACATGCAATACATTCGCAACAAAAGAACTATTCCAAATGCTTATATGAAACTATGATTCAAACAATTGCTCTGATCCTATGAAACAAAAGGGGCTAATAGTTTCATACACAGGAAAATTTGCATATAGTGCAGGTGGAACAACACTCCACTCTTCATTTTTTAAGCCTTTTAACAAGTCACAATTTATTCCACTCAACAAGGAAATGTTAGATACCTTTTCTAAGCTTTATGATGAACTAGAACTTGTATTCATAGATGAGGCATATTTGATTGGAAGTCTCTTCTTGTATTCCATTGACAACCGAATGAGAAACATAAAACATGTGCACACCAAATACTTTGGAAACATTGACATGATATTATGTAGGGATCTTTACTAGGCGTAACCCATCCAAGATTCTTTGATATTTGAAAAACCTACGGTTAATATGTAAACAATGACACATGACTTCTGGAAAGACAATATAAAATACTTTGAATTACATACTACAATGCGCCAGACAGATGAAACATTTACTGCAATTCTGAATAGAATGTGGACAAATAGTCAAACACATGATGACTTAACATATATCAATTCAAGGCGCATTTGACCTGCACCAACAAACCCAACCTTCCTTTACCTGTTCTAAATGAATAGGGATGTTGCAATGCATAATAGCTACATGCTATCGCTCATGCCTGGTGATGATATTATCATCAATTAAATTGACCTCGAAGAAGACAACCATGGAAATGTACCACGTCATGAACATGCAACCACTTTACCTTTGCAACTTGTCCTGAAATTAGACATGTTGGTTGAAATATATGCCTGCAACTATGATTCACAGGATGTCTTGGTAAATGGTGCATATGGAATACTCAAAGGCTATACCAAAACATAAAAACTTGATGTCCTCTGGATTAAGTTCCTTGAGCCGCATATAGGCCACCAACAAGCAAACAAGTTGGATTATCTATATAATTCAAACACTGCACGTGATTGGACACCTATCTTATGAATATTGAAACCAGTATCGACATCAGCAAAGATAAGTCGACTGAAGATTCGAAAACAGTTTCCAATTAAACTTGCATGTGCATGTACAGTCCACGGATCGCAAGGACTAACACTTGATAGTGTTGCATTTGACCCTACTGGAATTCAAATACATGGACCTATATACACAACATTGTCCCATGTCAGAAGTATAGACTCCTTGTATTTACTAAATGCTCTTACAAAAGATAACTTCAAATTCAAACACAAAGTTGATATTGAGATGCAACGCCTTAGGACTACCACAAAGTGGCATCTACAGTATGATTACCAATCCATACAAACAAACTCATCTATATCAATTCTCTCACTTAACACGTGCAGCCTACATGCACACATGGATGATATACTCAATGACTATGACACAGTGAAATCCAATATTCTGTGCTTGTAGGAAGCATACATGACATTATGCATTCAAAACAAGCAATTTCCAAATCACAATTGCATATCGAGTTACATTACACATGGGGTGATGATATTAGTGAAAACACATGTAACAATTTTGAAGCATATGCATTTCAAAGAAAACAATGTTGAGATGGTGCTCGCAAAATTAACTCTCCATGGATCAAAAATTGCAATACTGAATCTCTATGTTTCTCTGCATGCAACATTCTCAAACATACTATATGTTGTTTCCAATGCATTAGAGAATTTGCATCTGAATGAAACCATTGTCATTGTAGGAGACTTCAATATTGACATGCTACAAAATAATGCCAGAACAAAAGAATTGGAAAACTACATGTGCAAATATAGTCTCCGCTTTCTTTTGGACAAGATAAACCATGTACAAAACGCACTTATTGACCATGTATGTTCGAATGTGCCCATTTCTCAATACAATGTATTTATCTTAGACACATACTGGTCTGATCACGATACAATTGGTATTGCACTTGAATTATGAAATATACATCAAACATATTGCAAAATCATATCTCTATGTTTCAAAGCATATCTGTCTAGCTTGTTGCACAAAACCAAGTTATCCAACTTCTTAGTTTTTCCTGGTTTGTAATTGATTTTGCACACAAAAAAAATTTACACAATTTTTTATATATACACATACATGGATGAAGAAAAACAAAACAGTACATTCTTCTAACACTATCTTTTACTCTAATCCTTTTATTCTATTGTATTTACTGTATGTACATATTCCTTGTTTTTTCCTTACATATCAAGTTACTCTCGTGTTCATTTTGTTTTGTACTTTATTTCATTGAAACAAACAGGAAAACTGGACAAGGCAAAGAACTCTTAACCATAAATGTAGAAGAATACATACAAAGGTGCATACTTCTACCCGTATTCCATATCCAATTGTTTTTCATTTACTCTGTCTATACTTATTCCACTGGTTTGCTACTCTTCTATTTTTTTTCCTTAGATACTGCATATCTTTCTGTATATTAACTTATCTTCAGGTCAATTGTATTTTCTATGCCGCTACCTTGAAATAAATAAATTTTTACTCCATCTTTTTTTCATGTGTTCCTACGTAGAAACTTGCCTTCATGTCCATTGTATTCTCTGTATTGCTACATTGAAAAAAGAACAAACTAATTAAACACGAAGATGGAGCCTTATGTGCCACAACTAAGAAAGATGGAGTACAATCTTCCAAAAGGTATGGCTACAGTGGTGCCACAACAAATACAATGTGTATGCCTAATGCACATCCATATCGAGTATGAACAATATACACATGTTCATAGCCACTGTTTCAGAAGTGACATGGACATGAGTAGTGAACCGTCGCAAACATCAGAAAAATGACAATGCTGAAGGTAACGATTCACATATTACGCTCTTGCTACGTTTATGAAACAAATACATGCAATTATTTATTCTACTATGCCATGGTAAATATGTTTATGTAGTTTACACCACATGTTTTTTAGTTCACAAGAACTATCGACAAGTAGAAGTGAAACCTCCATCATAGTACAAGGTATAAAGACTAAGAGGTATGGTTACAAAACTCTGATCTGCATACATTGTCCAATTTGTGCATATATTGAAGCTTGTTATATTTTAGAATATGCTTGCATGTAAGAATGCCAAGTCATATATTTTGTCTATTGCTTGTTGAAATAGATATAAACAACATCTCTTTTAACTTGAAATAGGGTATGTTAAGCTCTAGCAATATTCCATGGCTGAGAATGTTTTTCCCATAGTCGATGTGTTTCTATTGCTTGATAATTATCAAACTAAGTGTTGTTTAGTGAGGCATACAGTTCTTTTCTCCCTTTATTTTTCCTCTTCTATACTTACCCTTTTTCCCCTTTTCTTCTTCCCATCTATTATTCCTTTTTGGTTCTATACTTATTCGCATATCTATGCTTGCGGGTTCACGGGGTGGTAGAGTGAGAAATTATATATCCATGTATATCTTCACATCACGAGTCCAACCAACCGCCATTTGTTTTCATACTTAGCCAATTTTATGGCTGCGGGTTCCCACGTAGGCTCAATCAAACTCTCATACCCCGTGTTCGGGGTATACATCTTGCACCCAAAACTTTGGTGATCTACAATTCGACCCCAGACTCCTCGAACTCCCAAGCCTCACTCTACCTACGATGACTCCATATGAATGATTGCATATAAGTGTGCCAAGTCATATATTTTGTCTATTTCTTGGTGAGATAGATATAAACAACATCTCTTTTATCTTGAACCAGGGTCTGTTGAGCTCCAGCTATATTCCATGGCTGAGAATGTTTTTCCCATAGTTGATGTGTTTCTATCGCTTGATAATTATCATACTAAGTGTTGTTGTGTGAAGCATACAATTATTTTCTCCCTTTCTTTTTCCTCTTCTATACCTACCCGTTCTTCCCTTTTCTTCTTTCCCTCTATTATCCGTTTCTGGTTCTATACTTAGTCACATATTTATGCTCATGGGTTCCCAGGGTGGTGGAGTGATAAATGTTATATCCATCTATATATTCACATCACACGTCCGACCAACCTCCGTTTGTTTCCATACTTAGCCAATTTTGTGATCGTGGGTTTCTGTGTAGGTGCTATTGAACTCTCATGCCCCGTGTTTGGGTATACATCTTGCACCCAAAAAATTTGTGATCTACAATTCGACCCTGGACTCCTCGAAATCGCAATCCTCACTCTACCTACTATAACTTTGTTTGACCGCCCTGCCTTTCCAAACTTAAGACCATGTGTTGTTGTGTGACGTATAAAGTTCTTTGCTCCCTTTTGTTTTCCTCTTCTATACTTGCCCCTTTTTCCCTTTTCTTCTTCCCCTCGATTATTCATTTTTAGTTCTATACCTAGTCGCATATCTATGCTCGCAGGTTCCCGGGGATTCCAAAGTCAGAAATTTTATATCCATCTATATATTCACATCACGAGTTTGACCAACCGTTGTTCGTTTCCATACATAGCCAATTTTATGCCCTCGGGTTCCCGGCTAGGCCCTATCAAACTCTCACTCTACCTAATAGCTTGTTGAAATAGATATAAACAACATATCTTTGGACTTCAACCAGGTTTTGTTGAGATCCAGCTATATTTCATGGCTGAGAATGTTTTTCCCATAGTTGATTTGTTTTTATCGCTTGATAATTATCAGACTAATTGTTGTTGTGTGAGGCATAAACTTCTTTGCTCCCTTTCTTTTTCCTCTTCTATAATTAGTCTCATTTCTATGCTCGTGGGTTCTTGGGTGGTAGAATGAGAAATTCTATATCCATCTATATCTTGACATCACGAATCCGACCGATTATTGTTTATTTCCTTGGCCAATTTTATGGCCACGGGTTCCTGGGTAGGTGTTATAGAACTCTCATGCCCTGTGTTCAGAGTATACATCTTGCACCCAAAACTTGGGTGATCTACAATTCGACCACGAACTACTCGAATTCGCAAGCCTCACTCTACCTGTGATGACTCTTCCTGACTGCCCCGCCTTTCCATACTTAGTTGATTCTTCAAAGTTTCGTGGGTTCACGGACTCCCAGGTTCACAAAAGTATCAAAGCATTTTTCTCTCCCCTCCATTCCCTCCGCATTCGCCCCTTCCCAATGCACATTAATTATTCTTTTACTAGTGACATCTCATCACATATGTTCGAAAATATTGACATTAATAAGTGGAAAGATCGAGGACATCTCCCATTAAAATGCATTAATGGGAGAATATTATGGAATCTAATGAGTTTCTTTGTGTCAATCTTGAATTAGTTGGTTATTTTAGTTTTTTTAAGGCATTATCGTAGCAAGAATGCAATATTATGCTAACCCACTATCATCTACAAAGGTGTTGACATGATGCCCCTCTTTAGTATTGTGCATATATTACAACTTGGCATATTTGAGAGTATGCCTACATATGAAAATGTTAATCCACCCTTCAAATTTAAACATGGTTTGCATTTGTGCCACAAAAAATACTAATAAAATAAAATAATGTGCACAGTGTTTAAGTAAATATAAACAAATTATCTTTTAACTTGAACCTGATTTTGTCGAGCTCCAGGTATATTACATAGCTGACAATGTTTTCCCCATAGTTAATGTTTATGGAAGCTAGTTCCCGGATTGGTGCTATCAAACTCTCATTCCCCTTGTTTCATGATATACATATTGCACCCAAAACTTCTGTTATCTACAATTCAACCCCAGACTCCTCGAACTCGCAAGATCCACTCTACTTATGATGATTCTATCTGCATCTGTCTGACCGCCCTGCCTTTTCATACTTAGTCGATTTCCCTGCCACCTTCACACACTTTCCCAATGCAAATTGATTACGCTTTTATTAATGAAAATTCACCACATAGGTTCGAAAAGATTGGCATTAATGAGCAAAAGTTCGAGGACATCTCCCATTAAAATGCATTAAACCAAGATTTATGGGAGATTATATTACCATCCTCTAGTATTCATTTTAAATACTATCACACAATTACTATCACATGTAGCAATATAAACAAATCTTCATCAAAACATTAGCTTTTCTCACAGGCACCTCACATGCAACCCAATCGCCTGATGTGAGCGATATTTGGATCCATTAACTAAATCTCCCTATTATCGAGTTTGCATAGGTCAATATTATGGCATCTAATTTTTTTTTTGTGTGTGGATCTTGAGCTCGAAAAAATTGTTATTTACTTTATCTTTTTTGAGGCATTATAACTCGCCTTTCCATACTTAGTCAATTCTTCACCACCTACTGTCACAGATTCGCGGGTTCTCAGGCTCCCATGTTCACAAAAGTTTCGAAGCATTTTTATCTCCTATCTATCCCCGCCACCTTTGCATGCTTCCCAATGCACATTAATTATGCCTTTATTAGTGACAACTCACCAGACACATCAAAAAGATTGACATTAATAGGCGAAAAGGTCAAGGACGTCTCCCCTTAAAACACATTGAACTGAGATTTACGGGAGATTATATTATCATTCTCCAGCATTCATTTTAAATAATATCAGGAGCAAAGGAACGTTAGCATCACATTATGGCTACAGGTCCAGAACATTTCTGTGGAGATACCCTGAATATTTTCGAGTGTGAGGACTAGAGTTTTCAGTGGTCCAGACCTTATGACTGCTACTCATCCCCTTCTTCCTAGAAGGAATTTATTTGGACATATGGAATTGCACTAGGAGGTTGTGCCCCTGAATTTTTTTACTGTAAGGAGTTGGTCACCTGGTGCGCCAAAAAACATATTCTGAACCAGTGGATTATCCAGTTGCGGGACCATTCTCGAGTCTCCCTATTGCCTCAATTATTGAAAGATGTTAAGACTTCCTAACCAAATGCCTACTCTAAAGGGCGATAATTGTAGAGAGTTATTAAAGAAGCGTGATAATGAATTGGACCTCTTGTTGAATTTCTTAGAGAACCCAACTGCCAATCCCGGGGACATGACCAGATTACGGGTTAGTGCATTTAAAAACCATTTCTGGGAAATTGCATGGATTTTCACGAGGATAACGGGACAAGAAAGTAAAACCAACATCTCTCAGATGATTCTCTATATTTTATATTTTACGATGAAGGAACAAGCCATCTTCCATTGGGGAAAGTTGATTTCCATTGAAATCTCTTCCCAGTTATTGCAATACACAAGGCAAAAGAAATTATTTATATCATCTTATTTAATTTTCGCGGTGGATAATTGTTGTCCATTCCCTTGATTATCTATGTGTAAGAAGGTAAACTATGAATTTGACCCAGTAACCTTCTAGTAGCAGATATTATGGACACACGATGCCTCCCAACATTTTTATGAAGTCTTTAATGATTTTGTTTCATTTTTTAAAGAATTGATATTTGGAAAGTATTTTACCCGATTGTCTAACCAGGCAACCAAGTTCCTGGATAGGAAGGGTGCACTAGAATAAATGGAGAAGTATAATGTTATAAGTATTTTTGGGTCCAAGCAAAATCCTTGCTTCCTTCCATGTCACATATTTGGTACAATGTTTTTTGCTAAAATAGCAAGGCAGTACGCCTACTGGTTGCATTTTTTCCATAAAAAGAGAAAAAGTCAATTCATCCCTCTGCCTTGGAAAGTCATGGATTTCATGGTCAAGAATATAAACAAGATTGACAGTTTCATGGGCCACTTCCACAACTTCAATTTGAGATGTGCTGAAAAAGTAAAAGGGTTCGACCCTAATGGTATTTTTGTAGAACACCTATCGGTTGTCGGTTTCAACAGTTCTTTCACTGACACTGTCCTAAATGAAGATGAATATAAAACCTCAGGAAGTCCTTCTCATGACACTAGCAACCTCGATACAATTCTCAACACCAATGATTCATACAAGAAGAAACGAAAAGGCTTGGGTGAGAAAAGTGCCCAATCCCTGACCGCCACACCCAAGACTACAACATATCAGAGTAGTACTCCAACAGCCTACTCAAGCAATAAATTCTCACACAGTTCTTCAAGTAGAGGAGGATATAAGAACCCTCCCTCTGGAAAAATTGAAAGTTCTCACAAAATTTTTACGAGCAAAAAATGGAAAACAATAGTGCAAGAACATGAGGGACATAGGGGATAAATTGATATCCACGATCTCTCCCTTGAAGATATGGAACTATAAATTGACATTGAAAAAATGTTCCCTAATGACGACCATCTAGAGAGAACTTCTCCACATAATCCCGAGATGGAAATAATTGGGACCGATACCTTGGACGAAGAAGAGTATTTTTCATTTCAGAGCACTGGTTTTGACAGTGAATCCAAAAAATTGGTTATTGAAAAGAGAGATGTAAAGAATAAAAAAGGGAAATATCATTTAGAGATGAACCTATGGAACATGTGTCCTTCCCATATCTCCTAGATACACCAAGCAATTAGAGATGCTCTAGACAATTCTATTATTGGCCTTGAAGCGGAAAATGTCATGTTAAAGGAGCAAATCAAAGAATTGGAGGGAGATATAATGCCTCTTCCACTATTTGTTACTCCTTTGGCAATGATCAGGCCCACTACACCTGTGAAAAAGTTAAAAGGATCAGAAAGCCTTCTCACATCATCCCAAGGCTATGTGGAAAAGAATATAAAGAGAAGAATGAAATTAATAACAGAAGCTTGGGAGATGTCAAAGAGTATGGTCTCTTTTGGAACAAGATCGCATGCTTTTCATGATTATTTGCAAGAATATCTCAAGAAAGAGAAAGGTTTCTACCTCTATGCGGTTGTGCCAGTTGGTGTTAAAGCTATTGGTATGATGGAATTTAGAATAAGAGAGGAGGATCTCCCTTCCCTGGACCGAATAGACCAACTAAACGCATGCTGGAAAGAAAAGGTAAAAAACTTGAATGGTATCATTCAAGCATGTAGCCAGGCCATATCTAGAGTAGAAAAACTATTTGTAACACCTTGTTTCCCCGAGTCTGTAAATATAACTTTATTGGACATGAACTATGGAAAACGCAAAGTGTGAATGTTTGATTTGGTGGACCTTTGTATAAAGGCCGATGAATGTAAATCCTGTTATTTTAATAGATAATGGAAACATGTTGTATGACTGCTGAGAAGGGGATGTGCTAAGACAGACCATGATTGCTAATGGAAAGGTGGTGGAGGAGACCCAAAAGGGTTACGTTAACCTCCACCAAACCAGTACTATCCTGGTTTTAATTTCTCAAGATCAGAACAACCCTTTGACCTGAAATGAATTTCAGTCAGGCTGGTAGGTGGGAAGGCCTCCTCAAGCGTTAATGAGGGGATGGGTCAGACCACCTATCTGAAGGTTTTCGGACCTGACCATAGAATGGGGATTCGAGACACACGCAATATTGCTGAGGAAGGCAAGAAATGAAGCATGGTGTGGGCAGAGAGGACCTGCGAAGAATGCAGAGACGAGAGTGGAAACTCTCAGGTTTGAGGAAGGATTGAAAGCGAAAAGTGAGTTCTGATCACAGGGAATGGAGACTAAGTCAGGAAAAGGAGAGTAACCTTCATCCTTGTCTATTCATGTATAGGGAGAAGGAGAGTAAAATTCATCCCTAACTTTCATGAGCTGGAAGTAAGAGATTGAATCCCAAAGCATCGTGGCCTAAGCTCAGGGGTGGCCATTGATAAATCCATTGGGAGTGATTGAGCCTATGGTTGGGTGGAAATGAGCACCCCTATCAGCAGTCACGTCACGTATTATGGTTCTGATAAGTATTTATTTCATGGTTTGTGCTTCAACTGGAAATAATGTGTGTATGCTTATATTTATATGCCTGTAAATGGTTTTTGTATTGAATGATTTAGTCAAGAGTATGCATCTGTCCCTTGAGGACTTTTATATCTGCTTGTTTTCCTTATGCTCTAGCTTAATTCCTTGAGAATACTCTCCCCAGAGAATTTCATCACCATCTTAGAGTCGAGTGAGTACTCCCCTGATTTTGGAGGTTGAACCCCGCAAACACTGCGAGAACGAAGTCTATTAATCTCAGGAGAGGTAGTGCAGGTATGTACCGAGTCTCTACAAGGTGGAAAAAGATCGAGACCATCTTAAGTTATAGAGTTGAGGAATGAACGTAAGGGATGCGTGGAAGAATCCTTCCAAGCGTTACGTTCAAGAGAGAGGACACAAAACTCTTAAGCCTTTCAGAGCCAGTAAACCTCAGAAGAATAGCGAAGATTTAAATATCAGAAGGGAATATCCTTTTGATTGGAAGATGAATGAACACAAATTTTTTCAGGAAGTCTCGTGGTCTTCCATGACCATTAGATTTGAAGAGGGAATCGAGGCGTTTCTTCAATTCTCTCAAGTTCGATGAATGTTGGTAATCATCGTGAAGGGGACAGATTCTCTGAAACCCAAAACCTGAAGTTGCAATGTGATCTGGACCATAGATCTAAGGATCTATCGAGACCCTCCTTGACCATCGAATGGGCGAAATTGGGGATTCATACATCGGGATATTCTCATGTTGGTGCGACTAAACTCTTGAAACCCGAAGTTGCAATGTGATCTGGACTGTTAGATCTAGAGGAGTGTGAGCTGTCAAATTGGATGATTCTAAATATTGGCATTTCAGAAGTTAAGAATGTGGAGGAAGTTGTGACTTGGGAGTCGCAAGTCGCGAATTCCTGATTTGCGAAAGGAGAATCTGGACCGTTGGATCGAGAGGAGATTCATGGCAAATGATCATGAACTCTGACTGAGGTCATTCTGGGAGAACATGAAGGATAATTTTTATTTTTGAGATCATCGAAGTCTGGAGAGATGGAGTAGCTCTGATCTATCTGATCACTCGAAATGAATCTGATTCATCGGATGAGGAGAGGAGATGTAGCGAATATCTGAGCATTTCAGGTAAAACCCCAAAGTGACGTATAGTCGTTCGATTTAAGAGGACACGTGGCAGGATTCTGCGGATTTAGAGGAAAAGAAAAGAGGTTTGAGATTTGAAACCTCAGAAGTTCAGAGGCCCGAAGGAAGTCTCGATCGTCGATCGAGAAGGGGTTGTTGGACCGTTGATCTGGGTTGAAAGTTCAACCACCCAAGGTGAAAGAAGGTTCATCGATTTACTGGACAGGTGTCCATAAATCGTTAATTCTAGAGAAGTGAGGTACATAAGGAGGCCTAGTTTGAGATTTCAAACTCCTGTAGTCTGGAATTGCAAAGATAACCTTGACCATTGATTCAAGGAGAGAGATGATCTGGGTCATAGATAAGAAGTGCACATATTTGAACTGTGGATTTAGATGTTATTTTCAAGATCGTGAGATCGACGATCCTGTAACATATCAGGGACAGAAGTTGCGAGGAGGTTAATATATCAAGAGCGGACCAGGATCCAAACCGTGGTTTCCTCTAGGGGACACGTGGAGGGAGTAGGAGTATATCGGCCCCAAAAGAAGTTTGACCCCAAACTGCTTGTGACCGCACCCACAATTTCATGGTCATAGCCCCAGGTCATATCAAGAGAAGGCTATCCGAAAAGGAGCTAACGCCCATAATTTGATAAGAACGCAAAGATAGAAGGTGCGGGTATCACAGGACCTGTGCCAAAGGAAGAAAAGAGACCGCCGTAAAATTAAATTAGGGTTCATTCATGAGCCGACCTGTAAGTGGATATGAGGTTCTCCCCCGACTTCCATTGACTAGGATTAGAGACCATGGATGGAGGAATCGACTAATTGAGGAAAAATATATTTTTTTTTATTTTGTCCTGTCATGGGTGTGTTACAAATTGGTATCAGAGCATGCTTACAACAATTGGTCTGCTTGGGCTTATGGACAAATTGCTTAAAAATGCTATTTGGAGTAATTTTAAAGGAGTTACACCCTACCTTTCCCCTTTCTTAAAAGTCTAGTTAAAAATGTTATTAAAGAAAAGAGTGAAACTTTCTTCTATGTGTATGCATTTAAGAAATTGAACCATGTATTATTCATAAACTGATATATTGTTAGCTAAAAATAAGTGTTTTTTTCAACACTCGAGCAGTCAGTGAATCATGGGAAAACTCCAAGACTAAAGGATGGTGACATGCCATGAAGTGGGGGATGAATCCCACAATAGAGACGATGAATACAATGAAAGGAGGGTGGTGGAAACCCCTCCAGATATGGCTGAAACTGTAAGGAGCCTCGGGGCCGAGTTACAGAGTTTCAAGGCCAACAAGAAGATATTGATAAAGGAGAAAGAGAAACAAACAAAAATTAGCGCAGTCTTTCTACAGAGCTTATCCAACATATAGAGGCAACTGCAGCATGAACCCACAACCAATCATGTGGACCAACAACACAAGAAGAGAAGCCAGAGTCCACCTGAGACCCAAAAACATGACTCCCTAAGTGACCTCACTGGGAGAAGTACCATGAAGAAGGTCCAACCTAGAGGCAGGGGACACTCATTGGGAGATTCCTCTGGAAAGGAAGATGACAACTCCAAAGGATATTCTAGTAGCAGGGATAGCTCGCATCCTCACAGGAAAGGAGAGAAACATAAGCGTTCCAAAACCCATGGTCCTGAAGAGTTCAAGAAATCCAAACTACCCTCTTTCAATGGAGATATTAAGAAGGGAGAAGAGGCGAAAGCTTAGCTGCTTGGTTTAAAGAAGTATTTCAGAGTCCATGACTACTCTGAAAACTTGAAGGCTCGAATAGCCATCTTCAACCTGAATGGAAAGGCTTCCATATGGTGAGAAGACATTAGGAATGTGAAAGGAGTCCATGAGAAGGATTTGTCATGGAAACAGTTTGATAAATACTTCAAGAAGCATTATCTATCAGAAAAATGCATGGATGGGAAAATTAAGGAATTCTATGAACTTTGGCTAGGGCAGCTCACCATAGATGAATTTGTCAATAAATTCCTTGCACTACTGAGGTATGTACCCTACATAAAAGATGAAAAATAAAAAATGCAGTGGTTCATTAGTGGGTTACCTCAGACCTACCAATATAGGATTGAGTTTGACGAGCCAAAGACCTTAGAAGGAGCTATTCGGAAGGCAAGGTATTGTTATGAACAGTTTGGGAGTAAGACAAGACCCCACGAGGACTGGAAGAAGAGGACTAGTTCTGGATTCTAGAAGAAGGGATTTAAATCCTCAAGATTTAAGAACTATGAAAAATATTCTAGAAGGAGCCTTCCTACTAGAAGTGTATATCAGAAAAATTTCCCCTCTCAAAGTGGAAATAAACCTTTTAATATAGTCCCAACAAAGACCGATAACCTCAAGAAGGAACCCTTAAAATGTTGGGGTTGTGGAGAGGATCATAAATTGAAGGACTGCCCACACTGACAATAGAACAGTAATAGAGTCTACAATATCCAAGAATATATCATCGTCAATGATGTGGCTAGGAGCATGCCATGAATATATGCAGCCCTGGACAATAATCAAGTCGGCCACCAAGCTTCAGTAGTGGAGCTGAAAGGTATGATCGCCAACCATCCAATTTCTATTTTAAATTACCCAGGTTCTAATTCGATTTTTGTGGCCCCTCAGACTGTTGACAAGTGTAAACTGCAACCAATTAGACATGTTAAACCATGGTTGGTGCAATTAGCCACTGGGACCAAAAGAAAGGTGGCAGAGGCCATACCGGCCTGTCAATTCCTCATGGCTGGATTGCTCACCCAAGGGACCCTTAACATACTTCCCCTGGGATCTTATGACTTGTTGATTGGTATGAACTGGTTGGTTGCTTATAAAACTAAAGTGGACTGTTATCATAAAACTTTAGAATTTGTAAATGAAGAAGGGATAAATATGACCCTCCAAGGAATTCAAAATCCTGTCTCCATGAGACAAATATCGGCCCTTCAAATGAAGAATTATTACAGAAAAATGTGTTCCTTATATGCAATATAGTTGTTGGAATCCATTGAGGACACCAAACCAAACCTAGAGTACCACCCCATATTAAGAGAATACAAGGACATATTCCTAGAAGAAGTAGCAAGTCTACCTCCAAGAAGGGATATTGACTTCTCGATAGAACTTACACCAGGAGTGGTACCGTCATCTAGAACACCATATAGGATGAGCACGCCAGAGCTGGTTGAGCTCAAGCTATAGCTAAAGGAGATGATGGACAAAGGCTACATCCGACCCAGTGTATCTCCGTGGGGAGTGCCCATCTTGTTTGTGAAAAAGAAAGATGGCACACTCTAACTATGCATAGATTACAGATGACTCAATAAGACGACCATAAAGAACAAGTACCACTTACCAAGAATCAATGACATATTCAACCAATTGGGAGGTGCTTCCATATTCTTGAAGATCGAATTAAGATCCGGGTATCACCAAGTCCAGATTAAGGATGAAGATATCCAAAAAACAACCTTCAGAATGAGGTATGGTCACTATGAGTTTGTGGTGGTGCCACTTGGGTTAACCAATGCCCCCACGAATTTTATGTGCTTGATGAATAATGTACTCAACAAATTTCTAGACAAATTTGTATTGGTTTTCATTGATGATATCTTAATTTACTCCAATAACAGAGAAGAACACGAAGAACATCTTAGGCTCATACCTCAGGTACTAAGAGAGCATCAGCTCTATGCTAAGTTTATAAAATGCGACTTCTTTCAAAAGAAAGTCCATTACCTAGGCCATGTCATTTCTAAGAAAGGGGTGGGAATGGACCCCGATAAGATCAGATATATTATGGAATGGCCTACCCCAAAGGATGTATCTGATGTCAGATCCTTCATGGGCTTAGCAGGATACTATAGAAGGTTCATAAAAGGGTTTTCCAATATTGGCTTTCCAATCACTACCCTTCAGAAAAAGGGGATCAAATTCATTTGGACATCAAAATGTGAAGAAATATTTTAGGAACTGAAATACCTCCTGGCCCATACACCCGTGCTAAATATTGTCGACCCAGATAATGATTTCCTCAGGTGTATAGATGCCTACAAGGAAGGACTCGGAGGAGTTATTATGCAAGAAGGACATGCAATTTGTTACATGTCCCAAAAATTAAATGAGCATGAGATCAATTATGTGACCCATGACCTAGAGTTGGCTGTCGTAGTACATGCTTTAAAAATGTGGAGACACTACCTCCTAGGAAGGAGATTTCTTCTTATGATAGACCATTGTGGGTTGAGGCACATGTTTGATCAACCGAAGATCAACGCCAGGTAAGATAGGTGGATGGCTCTCCTAAGTGAATTCGACATCGAAATCAAACATATAAAAGGAAAGGAAAATAGGGTGGTCGATGCCCTTAGCTGAATTATACAAACGATTCATCTGGCAACAGTAAGCACCTATGAAGCGGATGTTAGGGAAAGAGTCAGAAATGCACAAAATACAAATGCATTCTTCAATACCATGACCTCATACCTAAGACAAGAGCCTACAATACTAAAGTATAAAGGATACCAAATGCTCAAGGAAGGGATGTTGACTTACAGAAACAGTTTGTATGTTCCGAACTGTGACGACTTGAAGAGGTTCATAATGGATGAATTGCATAAGAGACCATACACTGTTCACCCAGGATATCAGAAGATGATCACGGCCACTAGGAAATAATTATATTGGTCAGGGTTAAAGAAAGACATAGCTAACTATCTAGATAAGTGCCTAGAATGCCAGCAAGATAAGGTAGAGCACTGGCATCTAGTGGGATTATTGCATCCCCTACCGATCCCAGAATGGAAATGGGAAACCATCTCCATGGATTTCATCATTGGATTACCAAAGTCGACCAAGAAAAATGATGCCATCATGGTCGTCTCATTTCATTCCTGTCAAATTGACTTGCAAGGCCATAGATATTGCCAACATATTCATGAAGGAGATATTTATAATTCATGGCATGCCCAAGGAAATTGTATCTGACCGAGATACCAAGTTCACTTCAAACTTTTGGAAATCCCTAATGGTCGGTCTGGAGACAAAATTTCTATTCAGCATGACTTATCACCCTCAAACTGATGGATAGATAGAAAGAGTAAACCAAATAGTAGAGGACATGATAATGATGCATGTAATGCATTAGCCTAAGAAGTGGGAAGACTACCTACCATCGGTAGAGTCTTCCTACAACAATGGTTATAAGGAATCCTTGAAGATGAGCCCTTTTGAAGTCCTCTATGGTAGACAGTGAAAGATCCCAATCAGTTGGAGTAATCTAGTGGACAGAATTACAATCAAACCTGACATGCTGAAAGAAATGGAATAGCAAGTGGTGCAGATGAGGAAGAATCTGAAAATTTCTCAGGACCAATAGAAAAGTTATGCTAATAGAAAGAGAACTCCCTGAGAGTTCAAAGCCGGAGACCATTTCTATCTCAGAGTTAGACCCAGGAAGAGTTCTCTGAGAATGGGAGCTTGTGCCAAGTTGGCACCTCAGTATTGTGGACCCTTTGAAGTCTTATATAGAGTGGGACCTGTAGCCTATAGGATAGCTCTTCCTCCCACAATAAAGGCACATAATTTTTTCCATGTTTCATTATTGAAGAAATATGTACATGATGCTAATCATATAATTGACTGGTCTGTGATCCAGGTGGAACCGGAGGGAGAATTCATGCCATAACCCCAATGCATACTAGACAGGAACGAAACCTCACTCAGTAACCGAACCATTGCACAGGTCAAGGTGTAATGGAAACACTTTGGCCCAGATGAGGCTACATGGGAAATGGAAGATGCCATAAGACAGGCATATCTGATTTTGTTTACTTCTGTACATACCTATCATGTTGCTATATAGAACATCAAGGACGATGATTCCTTTAAGGGGGAGGCAATTGTAACACCCTGTTTCCCCTAGTCTGTAAATATAACTTTATTGGCCAGGAACTATGGAAAACTCAAAGTGTGAATGTTTGATTTGGTGGACCTTTGTATACAGGTCGATGAATGGAAATCCTATTAATTTAATAGATAATGGAAATGTGTTGTATGACTGCTAAGAAGGGGATGTGCTAAGAGAGACCACGATTGCTAATGGAAAGGCGGTGGAGGGGACCTAGACGGGTTGCATTAACCTCCACCAAACCAATACTATGCTAGTTTTAATTTCTCAATATCAGAACAACCCTCTGACCTGAAATGAATTTCAATCAGGCTGGTCGATGGGAAGGCCTCCTCAAGATTTAATGAGGGGATGGGGTAGACACTGATTTGAAGGCTTACAGACCTGACCATAGACTTGGGATTCGAACCACACACAATATTGCTGAGGAAGGCAAGAAAGAAAGCATGGTGTGGGTAGAGACGACCTACGAAGAATGCAGAGACAAGAGTGAAAACTCTCAGGTCCGAGGAAGGATTGAAAGTGAAAAGTGAGTTCTGATCATAGGGAATGGAGAATGAGTCAGGAGAAGAAGAGTAACCTTTGTCCTCATCTATTCCTGTATAGGGAGAAGGTGAGTAACCTGCGTCCCTGAATTTCGTGAGCTGGAAGTAAGATATTGAATCCCAAAGCATCGTGGCCTAAGCTCAGGAGTGGCCAGTGATAAATCCATTAGGAGTGACTGAGCTTATGGTTGGTTGGAAACGAGAATCCCTCTCATTAGTCGCATCACATATTATCGTTATGATAAGTATTTATTTCATGCTTTGTGCTTCAACCGAAAATAATGAGTATATGCTTATATTTATATGCCTATAAATGGTTTCTGTATTGAATGATTTAGTCAAGAGCATGCATTCGTCCCTTTAGGAATTTTATATCTTCTTGTTTTCTTTATGCTCTAGTTTAATTCCTCGATAATACTCTCCCCAGATAATTTCATCACCGTCTTAGAGGCAAGTGAGTACTCCCCTAATTTCGGATGTTGAACCCTGCAAACACTATGAGGATAGAGTCTATTAAGCTCAGGAGAGGTAGTGCAGGTATGTACTGAGTCTCTCTAAGGTGGGCAGAGACCGAGACCATATTACTTTCTAGAGTTGAGGAATGAATGTGAGGGGTGCGCGGAAGAATCCTTCCAAGCGTTACGTTCAAGAGAGAGGATGCAAAACCCTTAATCCTTTCAGAGCCAGTAAATCTCAGGAAGAATAGCGAAGATTTAAATACCCGAAGGGAATATCCTTTAGATTGGAAGATGAACGAACAAGAATTTGTTCGGGAGGTTCCAAGGTCTGTCACAACTGTTAGATTTGAAGAGGGAATCAAGGCATTCCTTCAATTCTCACAAATTCGATGAATGTTGGTAATCATCATGAAGGGGATGGATTCTCTGAAACCCAAAACCCAAAGTTGCAATGTGATATAGACTATAGATCTAAGGATCTATCGGGAGCCTCCTTGACCATCGGATGGGTGAAATTGGGGATTCATGCATCGAGAGATTCTCACGTTGGTGCGACTAAACTCCTTAGACATAAAGTTGTGATGTGATCTGGACCATTAGATCTAGAGGAGTGTGATCCGTCAGATTGGACGATCCAAAATATTGGCATTTCGTAAGTCGGGAATGTGGAGGAAGTTGTGACTTGGGAGTTGCAAGTCATGAAATATTGATTTGCGAAAGGAGAATCTGAACCATTGGATCTAGAGGAGATACGTGGCGAATGATTGTGAACTCCGGGTGAGGTCATTTCAGGAGAACGTGAAGGATAAGTTTGAGTTTTCAGATTGTTGAAGTACGAAGAGCTGGAGTATCTCTGAGTTGTCAGATCACTCAAAATGAATCTGAGTTGTCGGACCAGCAGAGGAGACGCAGCGAATGATGCTGACGCATGGTCCCTCCACAACCCGCAAGTCGGAAGGTCCACGTCAACACAAGATATTTCCCTATACACTGGCCCGAAGAGCTTCGGAATGGCTCTCCTATTTCCCTTTTGGGAAACCTGCACCCACAATCAACTTCAAAAATTCCCCCTTTTTAGTTTGGGAGATCAGACTTCACACTTTCACAAATCCGGCGGTCGAGTGCCTGCCTCTCAAATCCCCGAAACCTGGAAACAGTAAACGCTGACCTTTCCTCTTTCTTTTTTGGACTTCTCCTTATCGCGATTTCAGCGGTCGCAATGTCAAGCAACTTGTTCCCACGATTCCCGAAACCCGATGTTCTGAAATTCCGACACGCTCACAAGGTTGAATTTTCAACGCCCCTTTGCTCCATCAGGACTTCAGACTTCATGATATCATGAATCCTAATAAAAAGAATTTGGAACTTCACTCCCCGAAACTTCGATATGATCAACGGAGTTGACTCCGTGTCAAAAGTGCGCCACCTGTCCACTCGCTGACTTCTCTGTGGCCCACATAGATCCTTGTAGCTTCTTGAGAATTCACAGTTCGTGATTTAGTCAACTTTGATACCAAGTATTCGACCCTTCTACTCACGAAATCCTAATAGGTGACTTCCCGAGTGATCCAACGGTCCCTGGCTGACTTGGATCGATGGCTCTGCTCTCCCGAGCTTGCACCTTTTGAAATACTCGTAGTAAATCCCCTGCTCCTCTGTGAGATCTAACGGCTCACAAGACTTAGCAGACTCTCCACAGAGAATTCCGACCGTCCGTCCTTCCCTTGTGAACTTCTGCGCGAACTAAGCAAAGTGTCTCTCTCCGCGGAACTCATCCTCCTGCTGTCCCTCATCGCTACGCTTTCCTTCAGACTTTCAAGATACTTGGACGCTTTCCTTCCTTCAAATCCTTCGAAGGTCCAACTTCTTCTAAGATTTTCCACGACTCTGTGTCTTTCAGAAAAAACCTATGCATGCACTCCTTGCAGCAGACTTTCAAACACCTTCAAGTGTTGAACTTCTTCGGCTCTGTGCACAGCTGTAGCAGCAATATCTCAATACTTCACTCAGATCCGAAACTTTTAGACTTTACTTAGCCTATGCACTCCTTGCATGGCTCCTTGTGCCTAACTGTACCTCCAAGGGAATGAGAACAAAAGATACTCTATCTGAGTTTCAGAGACAACCCTCTGAATACTTCGTCAATGCATTCCTTGCGGACAATTCAACTACACTCCTTGCAGGAACTCTTGCTCAGATGGAGAAACAATTGAAACTCATTCCTTTTCCCTTTCCTCTCATATTTCAAACATTCAACAAGAAATCATTCATACATAGCATAAAAGCAATTGCATGACAGAAAGAGTAAAACATTCATGAGCATAACATTCAAAGATGCATACACAAAGAATATATGAACACCATGAGTCTGAATCACAACTTTCTTGTATTAATTCAGAACTTCTGTACATGGAGTCCGCTACACAAATCTATGCTTCTCTTCTATGCTCATCATACACTAATCTTACAATACACAAATGAGGGTGTCTATATCATGTTTCCCTCTTGTGCTCTAAAACTGTGTAATCTAACATTGAATTCTATCTACTTGCATTAACTACCATAAATGCATTCTATCTACTAAGGACGAGAGAAAATCACTGAAGGTCTATTTACATTATACAAGTGCGCTTCCACTTGATGTTTCATTAATGGTTCAAGATATTTCAAAATTTGTGTTGGGCGCTTTTCCAGCTGTCCGATTTATCTTTGTGCTGGCTCGCTTGAGATGCTCCTGCATCATACTCCCTCACTTCAAAACATTCATGGGCTCTTGTCCATGAGCTCACACATGGTGTTTCCATGCCTTTGGATCTCTTCTTCGCTCTCCTATCTGACATCTTCAACTGGATGGCCCTTCCACTTGATCAAATGTTCAAAGTATTGCTTCCGCCTGGTCTTCTTGCTAACCCTTTTGTTCAGTATGCGCTCCATCTGCGGCTTATCTGCACCTGGCATTTGCTTTGTCCACTGGGCCACTGGCTGCTCATTTCCTATCCCTACTTCCTCAGCCTTATATGGGTACAAATCTGAGCTATGAATATCAGAGAAATTCCGATCCCATCGGGTAATTCAATCTCGTAAGCATTTGCCCCGAATTTCTTCAAGACCTTACATGGTCCGATTTTCTTCATCTTTAGCTTATTGTATGTTCCTCTCGGGAACCTTTCCTTCCTTAAATGTGCCAAAATCAAGTCACCAACCTCAAATTGAAGTTATATTCTATGTTGATCATCTCTACGCTTATACTCTTGGCTTGAACTCTGCAAACGTTCCTTCACCTGGCTGTGAAGTTCCCTCATCGCCTCTGTGAAATCTTCTGCACTAGCGCTCATAGTTGAAATCTGTTCTGAATCTCTCAATTAAGAAATTCCTCTTGGCTGCATGCCATAAAAAATCTGAAATGGACTCTGCCCTGTGCTTCTATTAACTGAGTCGTTATAAGCAAATTCTGCCTGTGGTAATATGTTTTCCCACTGGTTGTGGTGTTCTGTCACCAGGCTTCTCAGCAAGTCTCCCAGACTTCTATTTACCACTTCTGTCTGTCCATCCGTCTGAGGATGATAAGCCAAACTAAACGACAAGTTAGTTCCCAGTGTCTTCCATAAGGTCCTCCAAAAGTGTCCTATGAACTTAGTGTCTCGATCCGAAACTATACTTCTTGTTAAGCCATGAAGTCGAATGAATTGTTTGAAAAACAGATTCGCAATGTGAGTTGCGTCACTGGTCTTCTGACATGGAATGAAGTGTGCCATTTTGGAAAATCTATCCACCACCACAAAGATTGAGTCAAATCCTTTTTGCGTTCTTGGCAACCCTAATATGAAATTCATGTTGATTGCATCCCACGACCTCTCAGGTATGGGCAATGGTTGATAAAACCCCGCATTTTGTCTCCTTCCCTTTGAATGCTGGCAAATTCTACATCTGTCAACGAATCTCTTGACGTCTGCTCGCATTCCCGGCCAAAATAATGACTCATTCAACTTTGCGAATGTATTTTCATGACCAAGGTGCCCTGCCAATCCTCCACTATGTTTCTCCTTCAGCAAATTCTCCCTCATGGAGCATTTCGGAATACAAAGTTGATTACCTTTAAATAGTAATCCTTCCTGGATCATGTATTCTACCCACTAGCTTCTATCCCTGAGAATTGGATTCCCAGCTGCTTCATACGCCTCCTTAAAATCCTGATCATCGACGTACATGTTCCTAAGATCATCAAAACCCAACATTTTGACTTTGAACTCCTGCAACAGCAAACACTTCATGTTCAAATCATCAACAACTTTGTTAGCAGTACCAGAAATATGTTTAATCACAAAAGTGAAATTTTTCATGTACTCAACCCATTTAACATGTCTCTGATTCAACTTTTCCTGTTGAGTCACAAACTGCAATGCATGATTGTCACTGTACAAGACAAACTCTTTCAGGATCAAATAATGTCTCCATTTCTTCAATGCCTGGATAATAGCATAAAACTCCTTATCGTAAGTGGAGTACTTCACTTTCTCTTCATTCAACTTTTCACTGAAGTATGCTATCGGCCTGTCTTCCTAACTCAAGACTGTCCCTATTGCAAATCCACTTTCATCGCATTTCACTTGAAATGTCTTTTGGAAATCCGGCAACGCCAGAATTGGTTGTTCCGTAATCTTCCTCTTCAACAGATTAAAACTCTTCTCAGCCTCTTTTGTCCAGTGAAAAGACTTATGTCTTTTCTTCACTGTGTCCATCATTGGTGCACTAATCCCACTGAAATTCCTAATGAACTTTCGATAGAAACTAGCCAATCCATGGAAAATTCTCATCTCAAAGATATTCTTCGATGATGGCCAATTCTTGATTACCTCCACCTTATCTGGATCCATCCTCAACTCATCTGCAAAAATAACAAATCCCAAGTAGATGAGCTCTGTCTTCATGAATGAGGATTTATTCATGTTTATCAGTAGCTTCTCCTACTGTAACCTCTGCATCACTATAGACAAATGTTTCAGATGCTCCGCTACTGTCTTACTGAAAACCAATATGTCATCTAGATATACGATAACAAATTTTCTGATGAACTCCCTCAGGACTTCGTTCATCAACCTCATGAAGGTACTCGGTGCATTTGTTAAGCCAAATGGAATAACAATCCATTCATACAACCCTTCACTGGTTTTGAATGTTGTTTTCCACTCATCACCTTATCTCATGTGGATTTGATGATAACCGCTTTTCAAATCAATCTTTGAAAAGAATTTTGCTCCACTCAAGAAATCCATCAGATCATCCATCCTTGGCAATGGAAATATATACCTGATGGTTATCTTGTTGATCGCCCTCGAGTCAATACACATCCTCCAGCCTCCATCTTTCTTCGGACTGAGTACTGTCAGAACAACACATGGACTCAATCTTTCCCTAACCAAACCTTTGTCTAACAAATCCAGGACTTGCCTTGTAACCTCTTCATTCTCTTGGGGTGTCAATCTGTACACGGCTTTGTTTCGTAAACTGGCTCCTAGTATGAGATCAATATGATGAATCACACTTCTAATCGGTGGCAACGAACGAGGTAGTTCGTCCACTACTATGTCAGCGAACTCTTCCAACAGTTCCTGAACTTCTTCTGGTAAATCATCCACCCTTGTGCTGGTCAAAAAAATCTTCGGTTTCCTGACCACAATGAATTACGGTTCTTCCTTCTTCTTAAAATCTGTAAGAAGTTCCTTCCCACTCATGAGAAGTACAATGTTGCTTACTTCCAGTTTCACCTCCTTATCCTTGATTGGAAGCAACATGTGAGTCCTCCCATTCTTCTCTAGGGTGTATGTGTTCATTCTCCCATCATGAATCACATTCCTGTCATATTGCCACAGTCTACCCAGCAATAGATGACAAACATCCATAGGAATGACATCACATAATATCTTATCATTATATCCTCCTATCTTGAATTCAACTAAACATTGTTTAGTGACAGTTACCTGGTGTCCTTTTTGTAGCCACAAAATTCTTTATGGGCTTGGATGATCAATCGTCTCCAGCTCCAGCGTTTCTACCATATCCATAGAAATGAGATTATCCATGCTACCACTCTCCACAATGACCTTGCATACCCTGTCCTTGGTTTTGCATGCAGTCCTGAAAAGTCTGGTCCTTTGGACTGAACTCTCCACCTCCTTTTCTGGTGTCAAAAGGACTTTTCGCATCATCAGCGATCTTCCGCCTTCAGCATCCTCTGCCTCAACATCTCGCATCTGTGCCTTGGCGATGTGAGATTCTCCACTTTATTTCTTTTTATCTGGACACTCATAAGAATTGTGCCCATACTTCCCACATGTGAAGCATGTTATTACTCCACCTCTTCCTCTTCCTCTACCTCTAGTACGAGGAAAAGTGTTGTTATCAGCATAACCTCCTCTCTGCTCAGTATGATGCCCTTGCTGTGAGGTTCCACCTCTCTCAGTTCGAGTCTGAGGTTTCTTCCAGTCCTCCTTAGGCTTTTGATATTTGTCCTGGGCAACTGATTTTCCTCTGGGCTGACTTCTGCCTTGGCCTCTTTGACCCTGATTTCGTCTCAGCTTCGCTTAAGCTTTCAGAGCCATCTGATAAGCATATTCCACCGTTTGGATGGTTACCATGCTCATCTCATCCTGGATGTCATATCTCAGGCCATTCATGTATCCGGCAACTTTTTCATCATCACTCTCCCGATAACCTGCCCTGGTGTTCAACTTATAGAATTCTTCAGTGTATTCTTTCACTGTCATCAGCTTCTGTCTTAGGTTCTGCATCCTCCTGAACAGAGTAATTTGGTAATCTCTGGGGATGAATTTCGCCTTCATCTCCACGATCATTCTATCCCATCTTTTGATCTTCTACTTTCCCTTGCAGCATCTATCAGCTTGTAGTTCATCCCACCATAATGTTGCATGTCCCTTCAATCTTGAAACAACATGCTTGACTTTCTTGTCCTCTTCGACATCCTCATAGTCAAAGTATGTGTCTAGAGCTCTAATCTAGTCTAGAAGCTCCTCTGCATCTAGAATTCCCTCATAAACTGGGATGTCCATTTTTGCTCTTGCACCCATTCTTGCAATAGCTTTAATCAAATGTTCATTTGCTACATCTTTGGCTACAACTTCTTCTTCATGTTCAGCCTCAATTTCACTTTCGGAATCACTAAGATCCCTGGCACTTACCATGTGTCTTTGTTTTTTCTCCATGTCTTCGAGTCTAGCTCGTAGATCATGCATTTCTCTCTCCATGGCTGGATCATTCATCTGCCTACCTCTTCTTCATGGCATTTCCCTCTCCTCCGGTGGATCGAGTGTTTGTTTGTCCCTTCTCCTTGGTGGCATGGTGAATCTTCTTTTCTCCTCTGTCACGGAAAGAAAAGAATCCTTTCTGTGCTCTGATACCAAGTTGATGCTGATGCACGCTCCCTCCACAACCCGCAGGTCGGAAGGTCCACATCAACACAGAATCTTTCCCTATACACTGGCCCGAAGAGCTTCGAAATGGCTCTCCTATTTCCCTTTTGGGAAACCTGCACCCACAATCAACTTCAAAAATTCCCCTTTTTTACTTCGGGAGATCGGACTTCACACTTTCGCAAATCCGACGGTCGAGCGCCTGCCTCTCAAATCCCTGAAACCCGAAAACAGTCAACGTTGACCTTTCCTCTTTCTTTTTTGGACTTCTCCTTATCGCGATTTCGGTGGTCGCGATGTCAAGAAACTTGTTCCCACGATTCTCAAAACCCGATGTTCCGAAATTCTGACATGCTCACAAGGTTGACTTTTCAACGCCCCTTTGCTCCATCGAGACTTTAGACTTCGTGATATCATGAATCCTAATGCAAAGAATTCAGAACTTCGCTCCCCGAAACTCCAATATGACCAACAGAGTTGACTCCGTGTCAATAGTGCACCACCTGTCCACTCGCTGACTTCTCTGTGGCCCACACAGATCCTTGTAGCTTCTCAGGACTTCGCGGTTTGTGATTTTTTCAACCTTGATACCAAGTGTTCGACCCTTCTACTCATGAAATCTTGATAGGTGACTTCCCAAGTGATCCAACGGTCCCTGGCTGACTTGGATCGATGGCTCTGCCACTCTTGAGCTTGTGCCTTTTGGAATACTCGTGGTAACTCCCCTGCTCCTCTGTGAGATATAATGACTCATAAGACTTAGCGGGCTCTCCACGGAGAATTCCGACTGTCTTTCCTTCCCTTGTGAACTTCTGTGTGAACTAAGCAAAGTGTCTCTCTCCACAGAACTCGTCCTCCTGCGGTCCCTCGTTGTTACGCTTTCCTTCATACTTTCAAGATACTTGGATGCTTTCCTTCCTTTGACTCCTTCGAAGGTCCAACTTCTTCTGAGCTTTTCCACGACTCTGTGTCTTTCAAAAAAAACCTATGAACGTACTCCTTGTGGCAGACTTTCAAACACCTTCAAGTGTTGAACTTCTTCGGCTATGTGCACACCTGTAGCAACAATCTCTCAATACTTCACTGAGATCTGAAACTCTAAGACTTTACTCAGCCTACGCACTCCTTGCACGGCTCCTTGTGCCTAACTGCACCTCCGAGGGAATGAGAAAAAATGCTACTCTATTTGAGTTTCAGAGACAACCCTCTGAATACTTCGTCAACGCACTCCTTGCAGACAATTCAACTACACTCCTTGCAGGAACTCTTGCTCAGATGGAGAAACAATTGAAACTCATTCCTTTTCGCTTTCCTCTCAAATTTCAAACATTCAACAAGAAATCATTCATACATAGCATAAAAGAAATTGCATGACAGAAAGAGTAAAACATTCATGAGCATAACATTCAAAGATGCATACACAGAGAATATATGAACACCATGAGTCTGAATCACAGCTTTCTTGTATTAATTCAGAAATTCTATACATGGAGTCTTCTACACAACTCTCTTCTTCTCTTCTATGCTCATCATACACTAATCTTACAATACACAAATGAGGGTGTCTATATCTTGTTTCCCTCTTGCACTCTAAAACTGTCTAATCTAACATTCAATTCTATCTACTTACATTAACTACCATAAATGCCTTATATCTACTAAGGATGAGAGCAAATCGCTCAAGGTCCATTTACATTATACAAGTGTGCTTCCACTTGATGTTTCATTAATGGTTCAAGATATTTCAAAATTTGTGTTGGGCACTTTTCCAGTTGTCTGATTTATCTCCGTGTTGGCTCGCTTGAGATGCTCCTACATCAACGAAGATCTAAGAATTTCAAGTAAAACCCCAAAGTGACGTATAGCCATCCAATTTAAGAGGACACGTGGCAGGATTCCATGGATTTAGAAGAAAATAAAAGAGGTTTGAGATTTGAAACCTCAGAAGTCCAGAGGCCCCAAGGCAGTCTCGATCATAGATTGAGAACGGGCTGTTGGACCATTAATCTGAATTGAAAGGTCAACCACCCGAGGTGAAGGTAGGTCTGTCGATTTACTAGACAGGTGTCCATAAATCATTAATTCTAGAGGATTGAGGTACAAAAGGAGGATGAGTTTGAGATTTCAAACTCCGGGAGTCTGGAATTGTGAAGAGAACCTTGATTGTTGATTCAAGGAGAGAGCTGATCTGGGACGTATATAAGAAGGGAGAAGATTTGAATCATCGATTCAAACATTATCCTCAAGATCATGAGATCGAAGATCCCGTAACATATCGAGGACATAAGTTGCGAGGAGGTTAAGATATCAAGAGTGGACTGGGATCCAAACCGTGGTTTCGTCTAGGGGACACGTGAAGGGAGTAGAAGTATATTAGCCCCAAAAGAAGTTTGACACCAAACTGCTTGTGACCACACCCACAATCATGTGGTCATAGCCCCAGGTCATGTCAAGAGAGAGCCTATCTGAAAAGGACCTAACACCCATAATTTGAGAAGTGCCTAGAGCACGCAAAGACAAAAGGCGTGGGTATCACAAGACCTACACCAAAGGAAGAAAAGGGACCAACGTAAAATTAAATCAGGGTTCATTCAGGAGCCAACCTGTAAGTGGATTTGAGGTTCTCCCCTGACCTCCATTGACTAGGATTAGAGACCATGGATAGAGGAATCGACTAATTAAGGAAAAATAATATTTTTTTATTTTGTCCTGTCGTGGGTGTGTTACACTATTCAAGAAGCTAACTGAGATAGATCTAGCTGGTAGAACCAACGAAGTCCAAGACCCTAAATTGATATTAAACTCATTTTTTTTAACCAAGCAAGCATTTGATGATCAAGTTCATATCTATAAAAGAATGTCATTTGAAAATTTCTATGGCATTCTTGAATATGGTGAAGATGACGTGAAAAACTGGCTAGTCGGTTTTTCGATTAAAATCCAAGATATTCAAGAAGCATTTCGCAACATCTCTATTGATCTAAGGGACTTGGAAAGTGAATTATTCAATATAAAAATTTGGCATGAAATCAACGTGGCACCCATGAGGAGCTACATTGAAGAGTGGTTCAAAAAGGTTGTCGACAAGATTACCAATGAAGGGAAAAGGATGCTTGACACGGTTCCCATAACCATCGAGAAAAGCCATAAAAGGAAATCAATGAGAAAATGACAAGGCATGGGACACCATCATAGTACGTTGATACTGATCACATTCTTCTGTCTTTATCGATGTCTTCATCCAATTACTCTAACAAAGCTTTAACCAAGGACTGACAATTTTCTCTTTCTTCTTGTCAAGTCTTGTTGTTTTCCATCGTCGACTTTATTCTTTATACAAGATTGATTCTTGTACATATTTGCTTTGTAGTCCATGGGAGCCCCAATCCCAGTCATTATGGAAAACACATTTATATTTAATAGAATATGTACTGAACTATATATTGTTTTACAAATTCCAAGACAACTATTTTGGGAAATATTCTCAAATGTATTGTGTAACCCAGTTTATCTGAATATAAAATATTTGAGGTTGTTCTATGGTGATCTTCAATGTTTGGTGTTGTTTTTTGAATTTTGTATTTCTTTTTAAAATTAACTCATTTCCCTATACATGTTGGGGTCATGTTCCTGTCTAATATTGTGCATATATTGCAGCTTCCTATATTTCAAAATATGCTTCCATATACAAAATGTTAAGTCATATATTTTTTGTCTATTTCTTATGGGTTTGAGAAAAAATTGCGAGCCAAAAACACACTTAAAATTGGAACATGGTTTACATTTGGACCACAAATAATCTATTAAGATACATTAATATGAATACATTTTAAATAAATATAAACAAAATATCTTTAAACTTGAACCTGACTTTCTCGAGCTCCTGGATTGGTCATGGGTTCCCAGATTAGCGGATTTCCAGATCCTCATCTCCATATATATCATCACATCATGAGCATGGTCGATCGTTGTCCCTTTCAACACTTAGCCAATTATCCCACTGCGGGGTCCCGACTTAGCGCTATCGAATTCTTATGCCTCGTGTTCCATGATATACATCTTGCACCCAACACTTTCGTGATATACATTTTTCACCCAACACTTCTGTTATTTACAATTTGACCCCAGACTCCTGGAACTTGCAAGCTTCACTATACTCGGGTTCAAAAAAATTTGAAACCATTTATCGCTCTCTTCAATCCCCGCCACATTCCCACCCTTCCAAATACACATTCATTATGCATTTACTAGCGACAACTCAACACACAGGTTCCCTGACACAGACTAGGCCCCTCTGCCTCGGCCACAGTCTCTGTGCTGACCTCCCGGTCTTAACGGATCGTTCTAATTTCACCTTCGAGCTGAAGTGGCTCTTTTGATTCCTCACTAGAATCTCTGTTAAAAACTCAAGTCATAGGTCCTTCCTTTTCCCCTATCACGGCTTCTGTGGATACCTGATCTCTCCCCGACAGAAATTTTGGGTTTCGGGGTTTCGCGATTCTCGTTGTCGATAACCTCAGTCTTCTCGATCCACCGATATCCGATATCCAGAAATGCCGAAACGGATTCAACAACGTTTAGTCCCCATGGCTACCTTCTAGTCCATGTGACCATTATTCCATATGACCGCAGTCCTATGTCTTTCGCGATTTCGGGCTTTGAAACGCCGAAACGAATGGACCCTTTGTCCTCAATATTCTCGATCCTCCGAATCCCGATTTCCCAAAATGGTTTCCCTTTTGGGGTTTTTCTTCGAAAACCTAGATTGTTGCCATGCATCCCCTCAAGATGGACAGTCCTCGTCGTTTCGTGATTTCGGGTTTTGAAACACCGAAATGCCTATGGGTTCTTCCCCTTGGAACTTCCAAAGTTTTGATTTCCAATCCTCTGATATGACGAAATGACGTCATCTGGCCCCACAATGGATATTTCCACCCTATCGGGGGTTCAGACTTCACATTTCCAAAATGTGCGTGCTTCCTGTCTTCAGGATTCCTGAAACACCGAATCCCGAAATGTCGATGGACTCTCCTATCGGGATTTTTCCCGAATTCTCGGATTTCTACCACGCGTCCTCCTATGATGGACGGTCCTTGATCATTTTGCGATTTCATGAAATAAAATGCCAATGTCCTCCTATCCTCTTGAACCCCGAAAATCCGGCATGAAAAATGCCGACGGACTCTTGATCGTCGCCACCTGTCTCAACTGACGGACGGTCCTAATTTAGTCTCAGAATTTCATGACTTGCGATTCCTCGATGTCGTAGTTTCTCTGTCAACTCAAAACCCTGGTATCCAAAATACCGATGGGTTCTTGATCTCCACCACATGTCTCAACAGATGGACGGTCCAGATCAAAATTGGGATTTTCACTATGAAGTGACCCGATCTCCTGTCCTTGAAACTTTCGATACCCCGAATTCAGAAACCCCGATATCCCCACGTCATTCGGGACCCTCACTCTTCTTGCGAGAGTTTAACCCTCGTGCAACTTCTGTTAGATCCCACGACTGATGAATATCTAAGTGAGGATCCGACGACTCACGATCTCCTGAGCTTGAACCTTGGAAACAGTTGTAACCTCCTTGCTTCTCTGTCAGATTGGACGGCTTGCGGGATTTCGCAAATTCTCTATGAAGAATTTTGACCGTCTATCTCTTCCCTTTGACGACTTCACAGGTTCGAATCCTTCTGAGGTTTTCCACAAATTCGAGTCTTTCAAGAAACTCCTGCACGCACTCCTTGCGGCAAACCTTCAAACACTTCATTGTTGAACACCTTTGACTCCGCACACTCCTTGCAATAACAGTCCTTCAATAGTTTCTCAGGTTTCAAAACCTGGATTCAATCTTCACTCGGCCTACGCACACTTTGCACAGCTCATGTGCCTAACTGCACCTTTGAGGAAATGAGAACAAAAGATAACCTATCTGAGCATTCCAGAGACAAATCTCTGAATCCTTTGTCAACGCACACCTTGCGGACAATTCAACTGCAGTCCTTGCAGGAATCCTTTTTTAGATAGAGAAACAATTGAAACTCATTCCTTACTCATCCTCTCTCAGACTTCAAACATAATCCTGAAATCATTCATACACAGCATAGAAAGAAAATGTATAACAGAAAGAGTAAAACCATGAACATACCATTCAGCATATACATACAAGAAACAAATACAACGCCATGAATATGAATTAAGACTTCTTCTATTAACTCAAATCTCTGTACATGGGTGTTTTCAAACATAGTTTCTATGTTCCAGCTCTGTATTCTCTTCTCTTGGTAATGTTCTTCACTATCCTACAATACTACAATGAGGGTGTCTATATCCATTTTCCCTCCACTCCTAAAACTGTTCAATCTAAGAATTCAAAGCTACCTACTAACATAAATGCCTACTTAGTCCTTCAGACGAGAGCGGGTCACTCAAGGTCTGATTACAATCTATAAGTACGCCTCTCCTTAACTATTACATTTACGTTTGGCGCATCCATCTTCAAGAGTTTTTAAACAATTTATCATGTGTCCAAAATGTGTTGCGCTTGCCCCACGCTCGCTTGACGTTGATGTTATGATGCTCCTGCAACATACTCCCTCACTTGAAAATTTTCATGGGTTCCTGTCCATGAGCTCTCGCACGGTATATCCATGCTTCTGAATCTCTACATCATTCTCCCAACTGGCATCTTCAACTGGATGTCCCTTCCACTTCACCAACTATTCAAAGTATTGTTTTCTTATGGTCTTCTTGCTAATTCTTTTGTCTAGTATGCTTTCCATTTGTGGCTTCTTTGCAACAGGTATCTGCTTTGTCCACTGGATCTTTGGTTGTTCATCACTTGTTCATGTTTCCTCAGTTTTGTATGGGTAAAAATCTGAGACATTGAATATCGGAGAAATTCCGATCCCATCGAGTAATTCAATCTCACCAGCATTTGCCCCAAATTTCTTCAAGACCTTACATGGTCCAATCTTCTTCATCTTCAATTTGTTATATGTCCCCTTCAGGAACCTTTCCTTTCTCAAATGTGCCAGAATCAAATAACCAACCTCAAATTGAAGTTGTCTCCTGTGTTGATCTGCTCTGCGCTTATACTCTTGGCTTGAGTTCTGTAAACACTCCTTCACCTGGCTGTGAAGTTCTTTCATTGCCTCTGCGAAATCTTTTGCACTAGTGCTCCTAGTCGCAATCTATTCTGAATCCCTCAGTTCAGAAATTCCTCTCAGCTACATGCCATAAACAATTTGAAATGGACTTCGTCCTGTGCTTCTGTTGATTGAATCATTATAAGCAAATTTTGCCTGTGGTAATATGTTGTCCCACTGGCTGTGATGTTCTGTCACCAAGCTCCTTAGCAAGTCTCCTAAAATCCTGTTCAAGACTTCTGTCTATCCATCTATATGAGGATGATAAGTTGAACTGAACGATAAATTTGTTTCCATATTTTTCCATAAGGTTCTCCAGAAGTTTCCCATGAACTTAGTGTCTCAATCCAAAACTATGCTCCTTGGTAAGCTGTGAAGTCGAATGACTTCTTTTAAAAACAGATTCGCAATGTGAGTTGCGTCACTAGTTTTCTGACATGGTATGAAGTGTGCCATTTTGGAAAATCTATCCACTACCACAAAGATTGAGTCAAACCTTCTTGTGTTCTTGGCAACCCCAATATGAAATCCATGTTGACTGCATCCCACGGCCTCTCAGGTATGGGCAATGGTTGATAAAATCATGCATTCTGTCTCTTTCCCTTCGAATGCTAGCAAATTTTGCATCTGTCTAGGAATCTATTGACATCTGCTCGCATTCTTGGCCAAAAATATGACTCATTCAGTTTTGCGAACGCCTTGTCGTGACCGAAATGTCCGGCCAATCCTCCACTATGTTTCTCCTTCAGCAAATTCTCCCTCATGGAGCATTTTGGAATACAAAGTTGATTACCTTTAAACAGTAATCCTTCTTGGATCATGTATTATGTCCATTGACTTATGTCCCTGAGAATTTGATTCTTAGTTGCTTCATATGCCTCCTTAAAATCTGGATCATCTCTATACATATTCCTGAGATCATCAAAACCCAGTGTTTTAACTCTGAACTCCTGCAACAGCAAACATTTCTTGCTCAAAGCATCAGCAACCTTGTTAGCAGTTCTAGAAATATGCTTAGTTACAAAAGTAAAGTTCTGCATGTATTCAACCCATTTTACATGTCTTTGATTCAAATTTTCTTGTTGAGTCACAAACTGCAGTGCATGATTGTCACTGTATAAGACAAACTCCTTCAGGATCAAGTAATGTCTCCATTTCTTTAATGCCTGAATAATAGCATAAAACTCCTTATCATACGTGGAGTATTTTACCTTCACTTCATTCAGCTTCTCACTAAAGTATGTTATCGTCCTGTCTTCTTGACTCAAGACTTCCCCTATTGCAAATCCACTTGCATCGCATTTCACTTGAAATGTCTTTTGGAAATCAAGCAACACCAGGATTGGTTGTTTCGTGATTTTCCTCTTCAACAAATTGAATCTTTTCTCATCCTCTTCTATCCAGTGAAAAGAATTATGTCTCTTCTTCATGGTATCCATCATCAGTGCACTAATTCCACTGAAATTCCTGATGAAATTCCAATAGAAACTAGACAATCTGTGAAAACTTCTCACCTCAAATATACTCTTCAGTGATGGCCAATTCTTGATCACCTCCACCTTATCTGGATCCATCCTCAATTTATTTGCAGAAATAACAAAACCCAAATAGATGAGTTATGTCTTCATGAATGAGGATTTCTTCATGTTTATCAGCAACTTCTCTTACTGTAATCTCTTCATCACTGTAGCTAAGTGTTTTAGATGCTCTGCCTTTGTTTTACTGAAGATCAGTATGTCATCAAGATACACAATGACAAATTTTCCGATGAATTCCTTCAGGACTTCATTCATCAGCCTCATGAAGCTACTTAGCATGTTCGTTAAACCAAATGGCATAACAAGCCATTCATACAACCCTTCATTAGTCTTGAAGGTTGTCTTCCATTCATCACCTTCTCTCAGGCGAATCTGGTGATATCCACTTTTCAAATCAATCTTCGAAAAAAAAATTGCTCCACTTAAGCAATCCATCAGATCATCCATCCTTGGCAATGGAAATCTGTACCTAACGGTTATATTATTGATCGCCCTCGAGTCAGTACACATCCTCCAGCCTCCATATTTCTTTGGACTGAGCACTGTCGGAATAGCACATGGACTCAAGCTTTCTCTAACCAACCCCTTGTCCAACAAATATTGGACTTGTCTTTTGACCTCTTCATTCTCCTGTGACATTAATCTGTACACTTCTTTGTTTGGAAAACTAGGTCGAGGTATGAGATCAATATGATGACTCACACTTCTGATTGGTGGCAATGAATGGGGTAGTTTGTCCACTACTATGTCAGCGAACTCTTCCAACAATTCCTGAACTTCTTCTGGTAAATCATCTACCCTTGTGCTAGTTAAAACAATCTTTGGCTTACTGGCCACAATGAATTGTAGTTCCTCCTTCTTCTTAACCTCTGTGAGTAGTTCCTTCCCGCTCATGAGAAGTAGTGTTTCCTACTTCAGGTTTCACCTCCTTATCTTTGATTGGAAGCAACATGTGAGTTCTCCCATTCTTCTCTAGGGTGTATGTGTTCATCCTCCCATCATGAATCACATTTTTTTCATATTGCCATGGTCTACCCAGCAATAGATGACAAACATCCATGGGAATAACATCATAGAGTATCTTATCATTATATCCTCCTATTTTAAATTCAACTAAACATTGTTTAGTGACATTTACCTGATGTCCTTTTTGTAGCCATGAAACTCTATATGGACTTGGATGTTCAATCGTCTCCAGCTCCATCTTTTCTACCATCTCCATTGAAATGAGATTATCAGTGCTACCACTATCCACAATGACCTTGCACACCCTGTCCTTGGTTTTGCAAGCAGTCTGAAAAAGATTGTTCCTTTGTACTGGATTTTCCACCTCCTTCTCTGGTGTTAAGAGAGATTTTTGCATCATCAATGATCTTTCTCCTTCAACATCTCCTGCCTCAACATTCCACCTCTGTGCTTCAGAAATGTGAGCCTCACCACCTTCTTTCTTCTTATCTAGACATTCATAAGATTTGTGTCCATTCTTTCCACATGTGAAGCACTTTATTACTCCACCTCTTCCTCTTCCTCTACCTCTAGTATGAGGAAAAATGTTTCCATCTGCATACTGACCTCTCTGTTCAATATGATGTCCTCTCTGTGCAGTTCCACCTCTCTCAGTCTGAGTCTAAGTTTTTTTTCCATCTTCTTTGTGTTTATGATTCCTATCCTGGGCAACTGATTTGCCTCTGGCTTGACTTCTGCCTTGGCCTCTCTGACCTTGTTTTCAGCTTAGCTTCTCTTCATCTTTTAGAGCCATTTGATAAGCATCTTCCACCGTTCAGATGGTCATCATGCTCATCTCATCTTGAATGTCGTATCTCAGGCCATTCATGTACCTGGCAACCTTTTCATCATCGCTTTCCTGATGACCTACCCTGATGTTCAGCCTATAGAATTCTTCAATATATTCCTTCACTATCATCAGCTTCTGTCTCAAATTTTTCATTCTTTGAAATAGAGTAATCTAATAATCCCTGGGAATGAATGTTGCCTTCATCTTCACAATCATCCTATCCCAACTCTTGATTTTATGCTTGCCTTTACAGCGTCTTTCATCTTGTAGTTCATCCCACCATAATGTTGCATGTCCTTTCAATCTTGTGACAACATGTCTTACCTTCTTGTCTTCCTCGACATCTTCATAGTCAAAATAAGTGTCTAGATCTCTAATCCATTCTAGAAGCTCTTCAACATCCAGGTTTCCCTCATAAACTGGGATGTCCATTTTTGCCCTGGCACCCATCCTTGCGACAACTCTAATCAAGCGTTCATTTGCAGCATCTTCCGCTGAAATTTCTTTTTCTTCATGTTCAACTTCATTTTCACTTTCAGAATCACTAAGATCCCCAGCACCGACTGTGCGCCTCTGTGCTGTCTCCATGTCCTCAAGTCTGGTGTGTAAATCACACATTTCTCTTTCCATGGTTGGGTCAGGCATCTGCCTACCTCTTGTTCTTGGTATTTCCCTTTCCTCTGGTGGATCGGGTGTTTGCCTGTCCCTTTTTATTAGCGGCATGGCGAATCTTCCTTTTCCTTGATACAGAAAGCAAAGAGACCTTTATGAGCTTTGATACCAAACCTGACGTAGACTAGGCCCCTCTGCCTCGTCCACAGTCTCTGCGCTGACCTCCCGGTCTTAATGGATCGTTCTAATTTCACCTTCGAGCCAAAGTGGCTCTTTCGATTCCTCACTAAAATCTCTGTTAAAAACTCGATTCATAGGTCCTTCCTTTTCCCCTATCACATCTTCTGATCATACTTGATCTCTCCCTGACAGAAATTTCAGGTTTCAGGGTTTCACGATTCCCATTGTCAAGAACCTCAGTCTTCTCGATCCCCCGATATATGATATATTGAAATGCCAAAACGGATTCAACAACGTTTAGTCCCCATGGCTACCTTCTAGTCCATGTGACCACTATTCCATATGACCACAATCCTATGTCTTTCACGATTTCGGGCTTTGAAATGTCGAAATGCATGGACCCTTCGTCCTCAGGATTCTCGATCCTCTGAATCCTGATTTCCCAAAATGGTTTCCCTTTCCGGATTTTTCTTCGAAAATCTAGATTGTTGCCACGCATCCCCTTGAGATGAACGTTCCTCGTCATTTTGTGATTTCGGTTTTTGAAACACCGAAATGCCTATGGGTTCTTCCCCTTGGAACTCCCAAAGTTTCGATTTTCGATCCTCTAATATGACGAAATGACATCAGTGTTGGACAATTGAGAGGGGGGGGTGAATCAGTTGTCATAGTGCTTAAACAATTATGCTTCTTTTAAACTCTTTACTGAAACACTAAATGATGATCACAATAATGCAGGGAAATAAATAATGGCACATTCAGCATCAGTCACATATATGAGAAACACAGAGACAGATATTTCCTGAGGAAACCCATACATGGTAAAAACCTCTTTTTCTTTATATGATAAGTAATAGTTACATTCTTTACATTATCATACATATGAGCACCAACTCATAATGAGGCTACAACCTCTGTTTTGCAAGCTGCAACTTGCTGAGAGCACCAACTCTCTGTTTTCTCTAGCACCCACTAGAAGGAAGCACCAACTCCCTAGTTTCTCTAGCACCAACTAGAAGGAAGCACCAACTCCCTAGTTTCTCTAGCAACAACTAGAAGGAAGCACCAACTCCCTGAGTGTTTCCAACACCAACTGGATGGAAGCACCAACTTCCAATCATGCAGGTGCCAACCTGTATAACAGAGAACAAGAGTTCTCCCTTGCACCACCCTGCCACCCTGGTTTCTCTGGCTGCAACCAGATGGAAGCTACAACTCCCTGTGCTCAAGCACCCACTTGAACCTATGAGGACAACAATCCTCCCTAGCACCTCCCAACCACCCTAAAATATAAATCTTTGTTACTAAAACTTATTACAGTGATATAATGTTCAACAATGGCTTACCAGACTCATCACTGTTGTGCTGCATTTCGTTGCTCTGTCTGCCTCACTGCCTTCCTGCACACCTGACTTGCGCTGTCTGTTATTTTTCATTTTAAGCTCTCTGTGCCATATCCTTTCAATGAAACATTCCTCTACTGTGCATTTCTTCTCCTTCGCTCTGCCTCCTTGCACACCCCTGAATTCTCCTCCACAGCGACAACAACAACTCCAACAACAACCGCTACCCTTCTCTTCTCTATCCCCTGTATATATAGCTTTTGTACCTCTTATGCATGCAATATTCACCATTCTTCTGCATGCTCATACCGCGCCAATCTCTTCCACATCTCAAGTGCTCTGCGTGATCATCATCGCGAGTCTTCAAATTTTCTGGCAGTTCAACCCCTGTGTCTATCATCACTAGGTGTTAAACCGAGATTCCTTTTTCCCCCTGGCAGTTGAGACTCTTCGTCTTCTCTATTACAATCTATCTCATCCTTTCTATTTTAGTTACGAGCTCAAACCCTCATCTAGCTGTCAATTTCTTCCATGAATAGTCTTGATTCCACTAGCAGATTCCATGTGAATCTTCATCTCCTCTGGAAATCACACCGAAGTCTCTTTGCATCCTCTGGTAGAAACCATCAATGGTTACTAGCAGTTTCATTGTGTCGTGCAACAGTATCCCTACGATATTGTTCGAACTCACCTGCACCATTGGATTGAATCCATGGGATCTTGCATTCATTTCGGCATTTCGGCATTCGACAATTCTGTGCTGAGTGTCTCAACACTTCATTTTGCGATCTCCGAAGTTCCGATACAGAACTTTTCTATACTAGCTCCTTCCCCAATATGACTATGGTCATAACCAAGCACCTATGCAAAAAGTGCTTTTCGTGAATTCGCGTTTCGTGGATCCAGAGATGAGGCATCTCGACTTTCCAAGTCGCGATCTCCGAAACCCCCAAATGGAGATTATCTGGACTGACTCCTTCCCTTCTCGTGACCATAGGCTGTGACCACGGACTTATGCATAAGGCGCTTTCACGATTTCGTGTTTCGTGAGTCTGGAGATGAGACATCTCGACTCTCCAAGTCGCGATCCCTGCTACCCCAAAATGGCGTGGGATCAATGGTCCTGATCAGAGCTTGATTCAATGGCTGCGATTGAATCGCAATTTTGCATATCGCGAAATCGACATTCCTGTTGCATTGTTTACTTGCCTCTCCATGTTGCAATCCCCGAAACTCCGATATGGAGTTAGATCAACGGTCCAGATCTGAGCTTGATTCTACGGCTGCGATTGAATCGCAATTTCGCATATCGCGAAATCGGCATTCTTGTTGCATTGTTTACTTGCCACTCCATGTTGCAATCCCTGAAACTCCGACACGGACTGGAATCAATGGTCCAGATAAAATCTTGATCTGACGGCTCAGATTACATCGCGATTTCACATATCGCGATTTTGGGATTCCTGATGTTAATAATCTTTGGCATGTTCAACTCGTGATCCTCGAAACTTCGACATGGATTGAGATCAACGGTCCATATTCAACCTCGATATTATGGCTCAGATTTAAGTCGCAATTTCGCATATCGCGATTACGCCTGCTTCTCCTTGTTATACTTTAAAAGGTGTGCAGGTTCTCCTTGATCCAACGATGGTCGGGTCTTGCACTTGGATCTAACGTCTGAGATCTGTCTTCCTGTTCAATGCTCTTCTTGTCTATATTCTGATCTGACGGCCCTCGTTCTTTCAAGAATTTTGAATGAGATCCAACGATCATAAATGCTTCTTGGGCCTTCGATCATTCTATCAATGTTGTGTTGCCTTCGATCATTCGATCTTCCTGGACTTATCTTCTATTTGCCTGTTGATCATCGTTGTTGTACTCAAGCCATCATCAGTGTTGTACTTGCCATCAATGGCAAGCATATGCTGCCTGTTAAACATTTTCCAACAATGTCCCCCTTTGGCATTGATGGAAACTAAGGCACCCACACCCAAATTATTTTCTCCCCCTTTGACATCAATGTCAAGGAAGAGGCATGCTCCCCCTGAGCTATTGCAGTAATTTTAGGAGGCATTAGATGTTCAAACAATACAAATATCCCCCTAACAAGATGGACTCTTTTAGGTGTGAAACGAAATGACACCCATCTTCTGTCTGAGATATTCAAACGGTGTCTTGGCTAGGGGCTTAGTAAATATTTCTGCAATTTGTTCTGTAGTGGGAATGTAATGGACCTGAACAATCTGATTGGTGACCTTCTCTCTTAGAAAATGATATTTTATGGGAATATGTTTTGTCTTGGAGTGGAAGACATGATTTTTAGACACACTGATGGCACTAGTGTTATCACAATGAATTGGGATCGATGCAGTGTATTTTACCTCTAAGTTTGCAAGTGTCTGAATCATCCATAAGACCTGAGTGTAGTAGGTAGCAACAGCAATGTACTCTGCCTCTGTGGTTGATAAAGAAATGGAACCTTGCTTTTTACTAATCCATGCTACTAAGGAGTCACCCAAGAAGAATGCTCATCCACTGGTGCTTTTTCTCTCATCAACATAGTTTGCCCAATCTGCATCTGAATAGGCAGTCAACTGAAGAATTTGATTTCTGGGATACCACAAACCATAATTCATTGTCTCTTTCAAATACTTGAATATCCTTTTGACATCTTGCAAATGACTCTGTTTAGGTGCATCCTGATATCTTCCTACCATTGCTACAACATGCATTATGTCTGGGTGAGATGATGTGATGTACAGCAGGCTTCCTATCATTGATCGATATGAGCTTTGATCAACATCAGGTGAATCATCATACGTGCTTAGTTTACATCCAGTTACCATAGGTGTACCCATAGGTTTAGAATCTTCCATTTGAAACCTTTTCAGCATTTCTCTTAGGTATTTTTCTTGAGAAATGAACATCCCTTCGGGCCTCTGAATAATTTGCAGACCAAGGAAAAATGACAGTTCTCCTATCATAGACATTTCAAATTCAGACTCCATGGTAGAAGCAAACCATTGTACTAGTGAATCTTTATTACATCCAAAGATGACGTCATCTACATAGACCAGTACGATGACCAAATCATTATCCTCTATCTTAATATACAGATTGTTGCCGGTTGTTCCTCTCTTGAACCCTTTGTTTTTGAGATACGTATCCAGTCTGTGATACCAGGCTCGAGGGGCTTGTTTTAAACCATATAAATCTTTCTTCAACTTGCATACTAAGTCAAGGTTATCAGACAATTTGAAACCCTTTGGTTGTTCCATATAGACTTCTTCACTTAAATCTCCATTGAGAAAGGCTGACTTGACATCCATTTGATAGACTTTAAACCTTTAATGACAAGCATAGGCAAGAAACATTCTGATAGCTTCTAATCTTTCTACGGGTGCAAATGTTTCATCAAAATCCAGTCCTTCTATCTGAGCATAGCCTTTACAGACTAACCTTGCTTTGTTCCTGATAGCTTGTCCTTGCTCATTCAACTTATTCTTAAAGATCCATTTGGAGCCAATGACAATTTTACCTTTGGGTCTTTGAACCATCTCCCATGTATTGTTTTTCTCAATCTGATCAAGTTCTTCATTCATTGCTTTAACCCAGTGATCATCTTTGTTGGCTTCATTAAAATTCTTGGGTTCCAGCATGGATATGAGAGCTATATGAGATTGTTCGGTGGTTTTGATTAGCTTTCTCCTGGTTTGTACACCTTTGTCTTTTTCTCCAATTATCTGACTTGCAGGATGATTCTGGAGGAAGAATTTGTAGTTGACTACTGATTTGAGTCTGTTTGAGTGTCTGAGTCTTCATCTGATTCAGAGTCTTCGTTTTATGATTCTTGGACCTGTTCATATTCATCTTTAGCTGTGACTTCTGTAGAAGACTCATTACTGTACACCTCTCTTGCTGGGATTCCTTCATCAATTTTTACATCAATACAGTCAACCATTTTATGCAGTCTCTTATTATAGCATCTGTATCCTTTACTGTTTGTAGCATACCCTAATAAAATACCTTCATTCTCCCTGTCATCATATTTGCCAAGGTTCTCATCCTTATTCTTTATGTAGCATTTACTTCCAAAGACTCTGAAGTGTTTGATTGAGCCAGGTCTTCCAAACCATAATTCATAAGGTGTCTTGTCACATTGTGGTCTGAGGTGAGATTTGTTAAGCACATGGACTGCTGTGTGTATTTATTCTACCCAGTAGGTTTGACCAATGTTCTTCTCATTCATCATTGACCTGGCCATTTCCTGCACTGTTCTGTTTTGCCTCTCAACTACTCCATTTT
>ML778873.1:944728-1003383 GCA_009831015.1 Picea engelmannii
TAATGGCCTAAAGTCGACATAATTAAAATAACATTACTAATCTAAATTACAACTAATGGCCTAAAGCCGACATAAATAAAATAACATTACTAATCTAATATGCCCCAATTAAGGGGTAATGAGCCAATATTAGGGCTTAACATCCGTGCTCTACAATTCCACCTCGCACTCAAACTCGCAAGCTTCACTCTACCCGGGTTCACAAAAAGTTTCAAAGAATTTATCGCTCTCTTCCATCCCTATCACCTTCATTCCCTTCCCAATGCACATTAATTATGCTTTGTTTAGTGACAACTCACCACACAAGTTCGAAAGGATTGGCATTAATAAGGATTGACAACTCACCTCGAGCACATGTCCCATTAAAACGCATTAAACCACGATTTACACCAAAACATCCAGGACATCTCCCATTAATACACATTAAACCATGATTTATGGGAGTCTTTGAAGCTTATCGAACTCTCATTCCCCGTGTTCCGTGATATACAGCTTGCACCCAAAACTTCTGTGATCTACAATTCCACCCCACTCCTCGAACTTGCAAGCTTTAAAAGTTTCAAACCATTTATCACTCATTTCCATCTCCGCCACCTTCGTGCCCTTCCCAATGTGGATTAATTATGCTTTGATTACTGATTAATAAGAAAATACCTCGAGAACATCTCTCATTAAAATGCATTAAACCGTGATTTACGTCAGATTATATTATCAGATATCTTTTTCATATGTTATGTTTCATATTACTTTATGGGAAGATTCCATTTCATAATAATTGCTTTGTTCCTACCATCTAGTCCTCGGTAGATTCTTTTTCAATAATTGTAAAGTAAGATAGAAGTTATATCTTAAATTACTATTCAATGTAATTTCAATATAGATTTTAATATTTACAATTTTCTTATCATTTCATTTCTAAAAAACAATTGAACATAACTTTTTAACATTTTTTAAAGATCTATTCTAATTACCCTTTACTTACGATACTGATAATTTATGTTTTTTTAACAATATTCCTCGTCTCTCCCTATCTTCCAAAAATCATCATCATGAATAATTATAAGCTGCCAACTATCATCTCCATTCCCAAGTCTACTTGGCAGGGACTCAGCTGCCATGCAACACTTGTTATCCATGCATTAAAAAAATGTCCACTTTCATAATACCTTGATTTATGTGCATGCATATACTTTTAAGTTCTATGCACATACCTTTGATTAAAACGAATTTCCACGAGTATCGTGCTACCCGCAAGGCATAGGTGCGATGATGAACAATTATCATGCCCCCTCCTAGTCATGAAGGGAAATGATCCCCATAAATCTCGACATAGTAAGTTTGATCCAAGAAATATCAACGATTATGTTCTCCTCCAGCTTGCAACACACAAATAGAGCTCTTGCAGTGCTTAGATCAAATTTTCCATGTGCAGGTTTAGTGAGAAGTCGCTCTCACACGCCATATCTCGTCTTCTTGTCTAATGGATTTCTTGAACTAATGCAGATCCATTCATCTTGGCTCACCTTCTCCGATACCACTTGTTGGATAGCGGAAGAAAAATAGAGCAACTACAAAGCATAAAACCGAGAACATCAAACCAAACACAACAACAATCACACAATTGACATAGTGATTTATGTGGAAACCCAATGTGGGAAAAAAACATTGGACAATGATAATCGGTATTCTTATTATTCAAGGGAGAATTACAGTGGCATACAACCATCATCTCCTCACAAACACATTGTACTCCATAGTATTGTGTCTTGCTCACACACTCTACAACACATTGTTCATTACTCACTTGACCTATATGGGTATGCTCGTATATATAACATCTCTCAAACAACAAGACTAACTTATTATAACTAGATCCATCATTTACACAATATGTTCACAAAAGAGTGCATGCATGCACATTCTAAATATAGTTGGATGCATGTGCATGTTGGAAAATTCGTTGACATGTTTCTAGCAACTCTAACTTCCAACATAGTTTCAACCATCTTTAAGACCAAATTTACCCAAAAACACAAGATAATTGAAATACTATTTATTTATCCCGCACTAAAAGTCTTATCCTCTCAATTATTACCTATTCTAAATTTAAACATAGTGTTTTCAAAGATTTGAAGATGATGATGTTTTCTTATGATTATAAAAAAGTCATCCTCTGTTAAGATCATTAAAATATATATTTAATTTGTTTTTATACTTTTATTTAAAGATTAAATAATGTATATCTAATCTGTTTAAAAATAATAGAAATTAAATACATTTATGTTATTAATATTTAATAAAAATTAAACATATTTATATTATAAAAATATTAATAATGGATACTTGAAAAAAAAAACATTAAAATAATAACATCCACTATTTAAAAATAAATAAAAAATTCAAAATAAAGATACTCGTTATTAAAAATCTTTCTTTTTCTTTAAATAGTTAACCTTATTTAAACTAAAATAGTTAAATAGATAATAGCTTTTTCTTTAAAGTGAAATATCACCAATCCTTTGAATGGTTAAATAGATAATAGCTTTTTAAGATTTTAAGATTTTCTATTTCTAATATTTGAAGTTCAAAGATAACGTTCTCGTGGTGTTGTTGAGGGTGATATGTTGAATGTGCACCACATTAATGGTTGTTGAATATTAAATTCTTGCCCATTCAAATTTCAAAAAACGTTTTCATATTCAGAGCTTGGTGGGACCGATGGAGCTTGTTGTCCACATTTCAAAAACTGTTTCCATATTGAGAGAATCTCCGCCCTCTCAAAAACCGTTTCCATATTGAGAGAATTACCAGATGACATGTTTATACCGGTCCCTAAATCTTCTTATCTTTTGCAACCGATGGTGACCGAGTTACCAGATAGCTCAACCACTTTTGTCCACAACTATTGCTGCAACTTGGCATTACTTAACATGCATATTCGATCCTATCTTCCTTGCAATACTTTCCAAGTTCCATGGATATGCACCTACCTTCATCATATATTTTCAAACACATGATTGACCTGCCAACACATCATCCTTTCTACAGAACCACCTTTCTAACTTGGACACACTGCTCCACCTCAAACTTTGCATTCGAACAACTTTGACCAAATCCAACCAAACCAACCCAAGTGAACCTTTGTCGCTCACCTTCAGGGCATTTACATTGAAGTCTCAATGCTCCACCTTAATACGAACATTCTTTTGACCAAGTCATCCAAGTAAGCCTTCATTGCTTACCTCCAGGCCCATTTACAATGGAGTTCACCAAGCCTTGTATAGGCTTCATTACATGCAATCCATGGACACAATGCCACGGGCTACCCAAAAAACATGGACCCGAAAAGCTACATGCTTTGACCTAAAAACCAGATTTAACTCATTAACTCTTGCATCGAGTCAAGGTTAACCCAACATACATGCCCCCCCACGTATTCAATCTACCTAAATCTACATCTAGACTTTTCATAGGTGATCTGGTAAATACGCATGCCTATCCAAGTCTTACAGACATATGCTCATTTACATGCAATCAATTATTATTACAATTCCAAAGTAAATATAACCTTTTTTTTTCCCACGGTGACTCAACCATCACCGTCTTGCACCTTCTATGTGAACACAGGTGGTGAGACACAATAGACACACAAAGCTTCATCAACCATACCTGTAGTTGAATTTGCTTCTTTTGTGGAGTCCTCTTTGGATGCTTGTTGTCTTTTCCAACAATCCTTCTTGAGATGCCCAGATTTTCTACAAAACCAACATTTTCCCTTACCCTTACTATATTTTGACTGAGACCTGGTTGTACCTTTTTTATCTTTCCTTCCTTCTATAGATCGACCTCTGACCACCATTGGTTCCACTGTTGAGGTTTCCTTACTGGATATTTTCCTCATCTCCTCAGACAACGAAGCTCCCACAATAGTGTCATAATCAATGGAATTTGTTGAGCTGAAACACATAGATATGACCAGATGATCCCAAGACTCAGGAAACAAACATAATATCATAATCGTCTTGTCCTCATCTTTGTACGTTATGTCCATAATAGATAATTGACAAATCAAAGTATTGAAAACATTCAAGTGATCAACAATTTTCGTTCATTTGCCAGACACAAATGAATGGTACTGAGGGCTCTTGCATCCAGATCTTCCCAATCCTCATCTATCATGCTTGTCGGTTTCTTTATCTTTCCATCCAATGCCTTTTGCAATCCTTTTTGCACAAGCAAATCCTGCATCTTGAGCTTCCACAGTGCAAAGCTATTCTTGCCACTGAATTTCTCCACGTCAAACCTAAAACTCTACACTTTCGCCATTAACAGAAAACTCCAAAACCATTGCTTATAAAACCAAGCCTTAATATAGAGAATTTTTCTCACTCAAAATTGTGATGCAGTTGGCGTAGATGTAGAGTGGTTTCTCTCAATCTTGAAAGCATGGGATTACAAGGTACTATCTCTCCTCTTCTCGACAATCTCTCCTGCCCTCTCCCTTGCCCCGTGTGAATTGTAGTTGAATATTTACTATTCAAAATTCAAATAGCGTTTTCATATTCGAGAATATATTGTCCTTTCAAACACACTTTTTATATTTAGAAAATCTCAATGGTGAACTCCAAAGTCTTCAAGAAATGGATTTCTCTTCCAACAATTTGTCAGGTGGAATATTTGAGTCGATGAAAAATCTCAAATGCTTCGCCACTTGAATTTGTCATTCAACAGGTTGTCAGGAGAAGTCCCTAGAAGTGGAGTTTTCAAAGAGCTTGGTGCCACTACGTTTATGGGAAATCTTGGTCTATGTGGACCTTGCGTGGTTTGTCCCCATGCTCTACTCATAAACATAAAAGTGTTTTGCATTTGAAAAGAGTTATCATACATGTTGTTGTAGTGGTAGCTACTATTGTATTGTGTTTTTTTATGGGAATCTTGTGAAGACAAAATCACAAGAGACATGCTCTTAGAGAGATCGAGGCAACTTTAAATGTGGGGCATCAAAGAATTTCCTATGCAGAACTCATCATTGCAACAAATGACTTTAGTGATGCCAACTTGTTAGGAGTTGGTAGTTTTGCGAAAGTGTACAAAGGGGTTCTCAATGATGGAACAATGATTTCTATCAAGCTTCTTAATATGGAAAATGAAGGGGTTCACAAGATTTTTGATAGGGAGTGCAAAGTTTTATGTAGAGTAAGACATCGGAATTTGATTAAAATCAATCATCTTATTCAGACCTCCAAATCAAAGCTTTAATATTTCCATTAATATCAAATGGAATCTTGGAGAAGTGGTTATACCCAAATGGAGAAGAATAAAGTGGTTTGAGTTTGATTCAAATATTGAATATAGAAATAGATATTACAAAGGTGATCCAGAATTGGATCTCGGGACCAAAATGGGTCCGAGAAGGCCTAAAAATCAAAGTGCTCGGAATGGCTTCAAAACGGACATGTGCGTATGCCTCATTGATACGAACACATCACAACTTTAATGGGCTCAAACGAACATCATATGCTCCATATAGCGCAATCCATTCGTTTTTCCAAATAGACAAAAATTTGATGACTATACAGTCTGTATAGTGCCACATGGCCGCTGACTGTACAGGGCATACGGTCGTACATTTGATGTGGAAAGTTTCATTGGCATGTTGATGTGGAGAGGATGTTGACTAGGAAAATACATGTGAATGATTTGGGGAGTGACACGTGTCACCACTGCAAGGGTGACATGTGACACATCTGTATGACACGTGGAAAACGTGGAAGATACAGTGGAAGGTGACAGAGCATACACATGGAATATGTGGATGAATAGGCGATTGACATGTGGCATGTGTTCGAAAAATAACATGGTTCCATGTGGCCTAGTCCTGGGCTGCCATGTGGCACCCCTCCATTGGTCATTTTCGTTGGAAAAAATTGTTTGGACTCAACGAGATTTGAACCCGGGACCTCTGGTAGGGGAGCGTTTTGGCGTAGGTCGGGCTATCAGCCCGCCTACCTGGTGGTGCTTACCTCTATATGGTTTCATTTTTATATATGTTGCAATATATGCTAAGTTTGGTGGAGTAAGAGTTGGGTCCTAGCCCCAGCACCGATGTATACTATGTGACCACGCTACCATATGACCCCTTGTTCCATGTTATCCACAGTATATACCGTTTGGTGCGCGGAATGGATAGACCTTAGCCTCGATCGTATGGGTATACACCATAGGACCCAATTACACTCTTGGTGCGGAGGTTATGAGCGCTAGCCCCGGTCAGTCAGGTTGGCCCACTGATCAAGGGGTATAACCACAGATCGAAGATCAGGGGCTATACCCGTATGTTTGCGTGTGGTGGATAAGCCTGAGGCCACGTGGGCCGAGCACATATGACCAGAGCTAGGAGATCAAGGGGGCCAGTGCATAACGGCTAGCGCCTTGCCACATGGATGTGCCCAAGTGACCAAGAGTCAGCGAAAAAGGGGTTTCCCCCTTGATTTTTGCAGATGTGGGTTTTTATACTATGTATTAATATTTTTATGAATTATTCAGCAGTTTTTAGAGATTTTTTGCCAATATTGGGGGATATTGAGCCCTTTTTTAGGCCATATCTTGGGGGGGAGTTGGGATATTGTTACCAACTTCAGGCCTATATAAAACAGAAGTTTAGAACAGTTTTATGCTGAAGGATTGTTGAGCCAAATCCATTTTTATGTAGGGAAGCCATTGAGGAGAGCACCTTTCCAGGCCATTTCCGGGAGCTCTGTTCATCGGATTTCAGTGTCGTAAGTTTTGTTGGGTTCTAGAGATCTGGTAGAACAAAACCAGATCATTATGTAACCTTTTTGGCACTATTATGATGTATTTTTAAAGCTTCGAACATAAATAATAAAGCCTGGAGACAAAGGCCCAGAGACGTAGGCGAGATTGCCGAACTCCGTTATCACTTTGGTGTTTTATGGTTTGTTGTCTTCATGATCATGTTCAGATATGTATATTTGTTTTATGGTTGTCATGTTTCTTTAAATTCTTCCTCTTTCATTAATTTCCTAAATGGTAATTTTACACATGCAAGATAACTCAACCATTGTCGTTTAAAAGATCTTTTTGGATCAAGTGGTAACAGAGCTACTTGATGGTTGGATTTTGAGTTTGCATGATTACCGGGGAAAAGTTGAATTCTGGTGAAGGAGAGCTTGTTGAATATAATCCATTGATTGGATTGAGAAAGAGAAATTCTCAAAGCGAGAATATGGCATCGGAAGAGGGACTTTCTCATGATGAGAAAGAGTTTTGAAAAACTTTCTTCGCCATGTCGAAGATGATGAAGGTTTTGTATGAGGATTACTTGGAATAGAAGAGACCAAATCTAGGTGAATCTTCAAAGATCAAAAGTGAAGAAGGAGAGGATTCTCCTCAAATTCCTCTTTCACCTCCTTCTTCTCCATCAGCTTCTTCTTCTTCTTCAAGTTCAAGTTCTAAATCCACTGCAAGAAAACATGTCCATAAACATAAACATGAAATGCTTCACTAAAACTTGATGTAAAATTTGAATTACCTATGTATGATGTTGAAGTCAATGCAGAGAGACTTGACAACTGGATCAAACAGATGGAGGTTTATCGCAGTGTGCAACAAATCAAGGAGGAGGCAACTCAAATCAAGTTGGCATCGCTTATACTTACAGGTAAAACACTCATCTGGTGGCAAAGAAAGTTTCAAAATGGCACGCAACAAGTGGGTAATGTATTTCCATCATGGAAAAGTTTTATTTCTGCAATTAGAAAGATATTCTATCATTTGGGTTATAAAGAGAAAGCTTTAATTGAATGACAAGATCTTAAACTAAGAAAGGGACAAACGATGCAAGAATACACAGATGGATTTCATAAAATGGCATTGATGCTAGATATTCCTTTACATACCCAAGAAACTATTATGAGGTATATAGGAGGTTTACCTGCACATATTCGAAATGATGTATTTATGTTTGGACATACTAATCTTGATGAGGTTTATGTTCAAGCTACATACATTGAAGCAGGTAAAACAAGAGTTGGTGTATCAGGGGAATCATCTTCAAGGAAAGAGGACAAAAGGAAGTGGAATGGAAAGAAGGAAAATTCAGTGGCAAGAAAGGAAGAGAAGTTCTCTTGCAAGAATTACAAGAAAGAGGGGCATGATGAGGACCATTGTTGGCAATTGCATCCCGAGAAGAGAACGAAGTGGTTCAAAGAAAGGAAAGGTAGGCAAATAGTTGCAGCAACAACATGACCAACAAACTTGGGATCAGATTCAGGTGATGAATCTAAAGTCTCATTGGTTGGTTTGGCAGGCAAAATTGGTGATGAATTTGATTCTATAAGTAAATTGTTTCAAATAAGGGTCCTTATGAGGCATACTAAGGTCGACACATTGATAGATAGTGGATCTAAATCTAACTTGATTTCAGAGGAATTGGTTAAACAATTGGTATTAAACACTCATATGCATCATAAGCCTTACACACTTAAATGGATAAGTAATAATCATCAATTGCACATAACAAAGCAATACACATTAGAGTTTGCAAATTCATCTAGGTTTGTGGACGAGGTAACATGTGATGTGGTGCAACTCAATGGATGTGGAATGGTCTTAGGAAGTCCTTACTTGTATGATCGTAAATAAATATTCTACAGGGAAAAGAATCTATAACAGTTAACCAAAGAAGGTCAAGAATATGTGGTTCATGCTCATCATTTAAAGGAAAATAAATCTCTTCAAACAATTGAACAATTAAGAAAGGAAGTTCATGCAAGCAACACACCTATAATTGTTTCAAATAAAGTAATCGATCTTAAGAAAGAACGGGAGATGATTGTAGAATGGAAGATCAATCACACTTTGCTTCAAGATAAGATAATGTCATGAAAGTATTATAAACATATTAGCTCATTTGCAGTCATATTTTGATGTTATCATTAGTAATGTTGTCAACATGGATGATAGTGGCTTCAATAAGATGTGACAGAGTACAAGTGGCTAACAATATGTTGTCAGTTATCATGATTGTTTTACAGTTGATCTTAATGAGATAGGTGCACAGGACAGAGTTCAAAGACAGAGAACAAGTCAGGTGGCCTATCCCACACTTGATGACTGGTCAGTAACCTTTCAGGGGACCAAAAGGTATTTAGTGGGGAGGTGTGATACAGAATTGGATCTCGGGACCAAAATGGATCCAGGAAGGCCTAAAAATCAAAGTGCTAAGAATGGATTCAAAACAGACATGTCCGTAGGTCTCATCGATACGAACCCAATGCAACTTGAACGGGCTCAAACGAACCTCATATGCTCTAGATATCACGATCTGTTCATTTTTCCAAATAGGCAAAAATTTGATGATTGTACAGTCCGTATAGTGCCACGTGGTAGCTCACTGTACAGGACATACGACCATACAGTTGATGTGGCAGGGTTCATTGGCATGTTGATGTGGACAGGTTGCTGACTGGGCAAGTATAGGTGGACAATTCAGGGAGTGACACATGTCACCACTGCAAGGGTGACACATGGCATGTCTGTACAAAACTTGACAAACATGGAAGGTACAGTGGTAGGTGATAAAGCATACATGTGGCAGATGTGGACAAATAGGCGATTGACACGTGGCATGTGTTTGACGAATAACATGGTGCCACATTGCCCAGTCTTGGGCTACCACGTGGCACCCCTCCATTGGTCATTTTTGTTGGAAATTTTTTTTTGGACTCAACGAGATTTGAACCCGCAACCTCCAACAGAGGGGGAGCATTTTGGTGTAGGCTAGGAAACTAGCTCGCCTAACTAGTGGTGCTTACCTCTATATGGTTTCGTTTGTATATATGTTGAAATATATGCTAAGTTTGGCAGAGTAAGGGCTGGGGCCTAGCCCCAGCCTCGATGTATACCATGCGACCATGATACCATATGACCCTTGGTTCCACGTTATCCACAGTATATACCGTTTGGTGTGTGGATTGGATAGACCTTAGCCTTGATTGTATGGGTATATACCATAGGACACAGTTCTACTGTTGGCGCGGAGATTATGGGGTTTAGCCCCGGTCGATCGGGCTGGCCCGCCGACCAAGGGGCATAATCATAGGCCGAATATCAGGGGCTATACCCATATGTTTGCATGTGGAGGATAAGCATGAGGCCACGTGGGTTGAGCACATATGACCAGAGCCAGGAGATCAAGGGGGCCAGTGCATAACAGCTAGCGCTTGGCCACATGGAGGTGCCCAAGTGACTAGGAGCCAGCAAGAAAGGGGTTGTTCCCTTGATTTTTTCAAATGTGGGTTTTTGTACTATATATTAAGATTTTTATGATTTATTCAGCGGTTTTTAGAGATTTTTGGTTAATATTGGGGGATATTAGGCCCTTTTTGAGGCCAAATCTTGGGGGGAAGTTGGGAGATTGTTACCAACTTCAGGCCTATATAAACCAGAAATTATTCCATCCATGGAGGAGGTTCATAATAGGTTTATGCTGAAGGATTGTTGAGCCAAATCCATTTTTATGAAGGGAAGCCATTGAGGATATCACCTTTGCGAGCCATTTCTGGGAGCTTCGTTCATCGGATTTCAATGACGTCAGTTTTGTTGGGTTCTAGAGAACTGGTAGAACAATACCAAATCAGTTTGTAACCTTTTTGGCACTGTTATGATATATTTTTAAATATTAGAACATAAATAAGAAATCCTCACCCATTGAGACAAAGGCTCGGAGACATAGGCAAGATTTTCGAACTCCATTATCACTTTGGTGTTTTATGGTTTTATGTCTTCATGCTCATGTTCAGATATGTATATTTATTTTATGGCTATCATGTTTATTTAAATTCTTCCTCTTTCATTAATTTCCTAAATGGTAATTTAACACATGCAAGATAACTCAACCATTGTCATTTAAAATATCTTTTCGGATCAATAGGCCCTGACATATCTTCATCATCATTGTTTCATGCAAGTAATCCATTGCGATTTGAAACCTAACAATGTCCTTCTAGATGAAGAAATGACAACATACTTAACAGACTTTGGCATTGCTAGCATATGTTTTGCAAATGATAAGGATTTGACTTTCATTTTCACACATGCACTTAAAGGATCAACAGGGTACATTCCTCCATATATTATTTAAACTAGATAGCATATTAATCAATGTTATGAGTTTCTTATATTTATTTAACACTGTGAAATAAAAACCTTAAGAAGAGGATCTATGAATGCAAAATATGGAATGGGTAGACAATTTACAACAAAAGGTGGTGTTTATAGCTATGGAATACTACTATTGGATATGCTCACTAGAAAGAAGCCAACCCACAACATGTTTGTGGAAGGAATGGACTTGTGGAAATGGGTGTGGAGTCATTTTCCAAACCGAGTAAGAGAAGTGGTGGACACGGGTCTACTGAGAATGACTGGTACATGTATTGAAGAAGATAAGGACCTCAATTGCCTCAATCAACTAATAAATGTGGGTTTTCTTTGCAAAAATGAATCCCCTGAAGGACGACCTACTATGATGGACATTTTGAGCACACTACAAAGCATCAAAGACACTTATCTAAACCTGGTTCCAAAATTTCAATGAGATATAACACATTTGTTGGGCAGTACAAGAAGTACTCTCAACAATACTAATGAAGGCCAAAGTTCATCAAGTTCATCGACATTATAGTCCATTGTCATTAATTCCATCTAGTTTAAGGCTTATTACCCTTTCCTTCTTTGTGTAGAAATCTATGTTTGTGAGGTATGTGTGGCTCATGGTGTTTTGGAAATGTTTTAATTATTATAAAATTCCCCATCATATCTTAGGAAAACTTTATGATCACTATCTTTTCTACATTTATAATTAAATGCATTGAACTTTTATTTTATCAAATACATCAAGAGTTTTCTATTTGTTTTAAATGATTTGAAAAATAGGCATTTATAAGCAAATGCATTACACTCTTGCTTTATTAAGCACATAATAATTTTGTATTTGTTTTAAATGATGAAAATATTAGAAATAGTTTTTAGTTTCCATAATTATTAAAGAGAATATCTTGATTAATATAATTATTGAAGTGGATATCTTCATGGACATTATGTTGGTTGAATATGTACAATTAAAATGTTGTCTATTATATTTCACTTTTGAATATCTGTATATTGCAGATGGGATGAAGTTGATATCAGTGATAAAAGAACAAGGGTTAAAAAAATTGGGATGTTGTTCGATTTAGATAAATTGGGAAACCAGTTACGTTCATCGTTTTTATTAAATAATATTTTTTTTAAACAATTTGTATTATTAACTAGTGATGCGAGATGGTGTTGGTTAAATGTTCTATCTTTTGTGTTTTTTGGCTGGAATTCGATGGTGTAAATCTAGACAAAATCGCAATTTTATGTTGTTTAAATTGTATTTTTGAACATGTGGGCTTAATGGTTAAGAACATGTGTTTCCTCATAAGAGGTCACAAGTTCAAATCCAGAGGGGGGTAGGGTATGTATACCTCCGTAGACTTTACCAGTCAAAATCGCTGGGCGGAGGGGGTCTCATACACCAATTTGGTGTTTGGCTTGGTGTGACCTTAAAAATACATTAATATTATTATAAATGGATTCAGCGTGCTAAAAAACCATCGGCACACTCTGATTATACAAACTTAGCCACTTAAATCTGCAGATTCAACCATTCCTCACCGAATTTCAAACAAAATTAGATGAAAAAATTGCCAAAAAAATGTCAAAAGATAAAACGTTTAAACTATAGTTTTTTCAGTTTACTACGAAAGAAGTGAAAAATCAAGTTTAATAGTAAACCAAACTTTATAATTATAATGATACGTTTCAACATAAAACATGGGAAACTATTTTTCTACATAAATTTTTATTATAAAATACTAAAACAAAGATATTCTTTATTATAAAATAATAAAACAAAGATATTCTTTATGATAAAATAATAAAAATATTTTTTTATAAAATAATAATATAAAAATATTTTTATAATCGATGTGAGATTAATTTCATTCCACCTAGCATATTTTCCATATGTCTCACCAAAACGTAAATCCTACTTAAGAAAATCATGAATGATGTAGATTATTTTTTTAAATGGAAAATATTAATAATCCTTTCTAAAAGAATAGAACTGTAATTAACCACTAAATATCAAATATATATGTTTTAAAAGGTGATATTCCTAAGAAAAGAGAGTTATAAATGGCTATTGAATATCAAGATATGTGTTTAATGTTTTTTTAACACTAAAACAAATATTTTTATTATTCATTATGTTTTATTATTCATCATGTTGTAAATTTGTAAATTAGGAATAATATCATTTGATAGTTTTTAAAAGGAATGAAAGGAATATTCCTAGGAATATTTCTTAAAATAATTAAGAATTAATGTATATCAATAGAGTTGGCGTAAAACCCAGAGCACAGGGGAATAAACCCAATAGGTAATGTAACACTAACTTAGGTTATTTTAGCTTTACTATTGTAACACTAACTTAAGTTCATTTTACTTGTAGATATATAAACCATTAAGAAAAATAAAATAAAGAAAACCCAAGATGGATCTATGTTTTATATATATTTTTACATTGTGTAAATAATTGTCAACTATTTTTTAAATATTATAAACATTTTTAATAATGATTTTGTATATTAAAGTGAGGTTATATTTATACAAATGCCAACTCCAACGTTTTCAACAAGATGATAAATGAATTATGTATATAATTTTATGTAAAAAAGAAATTGCATGTTAAGTTGAACATAATCTCTTGTTAATTTTGCAAGTGTCCTTGCAATGTACTTAATCATTTCACATTCATAAGTCATGATGTGATTAATTTTTTTTTGGCAAGTGTTTGTGAAACTCTTGTTATATAAGCTAGTTTTTAGATTATGGTTAAGTCTCTTATTTGAAATACAATACTCTTGTGGCTAATCTTTTTCAATTATGTGGCAGATATAAAGTAAGAATTGGATGTTTTACAGGGAATTCATGTGAATTGACAATGGTTTTTTTTTTAGGGTGAACAAATGGAAGACCAACCTATGATGTCCAACTATAGCATATGCAAAGACTTAACCATCACTTTGGTAATGCAGTTACATGAAGGAGAGGCAATTCCTAGAGTGTCTTTAACTTCAAACCTTGTTTCATTCGAGAATGTAGTTAGAAACAAATCTTCTAATTTTGTTGCTCTAAACTATCCTCTGTTGAGTTTGTATATTGTGGATAACTCTGAAGCAGTGCCAAAGATGGAGGTATTTGATCTGGATGCCAAATATTTAATTTCATTTTACAAATCCTCTTCGTTAACATGCAAATTCAATGGTTTCTGACCTTCTACTTTAGATTTGTACCAATGGATTTATTCAACCTAGACAAAATATTGTGAGGTTTATCTCTACTCTAAGGGTTTCTTTATTGTTAAGTTTTCCAATCTTGTTGATTATAAAAAAGTATTAGAAGAGGGCCCTTGGTTTTTTCATAGAGTGGGCCTTTTTGTTATTCCATTGTTTCCCTTTTTCAATCCTACCACTGTGTCTATATCAAAAATACCCATTTAGGTTCAACACCCGAAATTTCCCCTTCATTTTTTCATTTATCCACTTTTAAAGATATTGGTAATACTTTGGGAAATTACATAAACATATATCTAGAGTGGGTTATGTTGTTCCTGAGATTGATTCTAAGGCTTAAAGAATAATGTCAGGCATCAAAGATTTTAAATGAAATGCTTTTATAAGTTCTTTCTTCTACCTTTAGTTTTTTTAAGAAATAATCTTTAAATGAAATTTATGATAAGACAGTTCAGAGGCTATATCTCATTATCTGGGTCATAATTTTAATTTCAAAAGATGTAGAAATGATTAACAAACTGTTAAAACAAAGCTAGGTATCAATTACAGATAAGTCTCACCTTGTTTGGAGTAGAATAAAAGTAGAAGATGTACCATTGAAAGGAGATTAAGAATGCAACAATTCACACAGGTCACGGGTCTTGTTTTTAATCATAGTAATAATAGAGGAAACATTGTTACTGAATAAAATTATGATATATTATGATCACAATAGACGTATTACTAAATTGTAATCATTCACTCTTCAAGAACTACATAAACAAATTCATAAGATATGGAAACACGGAGGAATCATGTAACTCAAATGGAACGAAACTTAGAATCTTTGTCTGCACTTGTATTAATATTAAAAAAGGTTTTCTCTTTTACATTAGGCTAGAAGCAGCCGTGAATAGATCTAAAATCTATCTACTTATACAAAATTGTCTCAACTAAAAGTAGTTGGACTTTCCACAATATCTTATCTAAAAATAGAATACAATATGAATGGAATAACATAATGCATATATTATTGAGTTTTGACTCGATGTGCTGGTGCTTTATATGTTCCTTCATTTTCCCCTAGATGCACTCGCTTTCCTTTGTTCATTGAACTAGGTACACATGTCCATCAAGGCTACCACGAATCTCTAAGGCTCAATCTTCTCGTTCAATTCAAAGGAAAACATATTTTTTTGTACTTGGGGTGGCTTCTCCTGGATCTTGCTTACTTCCTGGGCTCTGATTTGATACTATAGATTTGGATTAACCAACAATTCATTTATTTTGAGTCAATCAATACGATTCATCTTTTGGATTGCAGATTGAATATTTTCCTTATTCTTTCTAGAGTTTTCGTGATTCATTTCTATTCCAATCTTCCCCAATGCCTCTGAGATATTATTTTCTTCAAATTCAATCAATTTTTTATTTATAGAAGATAATGTCTCCATACAAGCCTCCTTTGCATCTCTGGCAAGTTTATTGCTTTCTTCCAGATTTGTTTCCCAAACATTCAAGACCATTTCACCGTTCACTTGTTCATAATGTGAGAAAGGGGTGAGACCAGGGATATTGGCTTTCTACCTCCATATGATAAATTCCTGAAACTTGGACCTAGCTGCAAATACATCTTTTTATTTTACATAAATACTTTTCAAAGAAAGATTTATTGACTGATAGCATTTCTGAATAGTATCCACCTTCTGATATAGCTCATACTGGACAACTTCCAACTTTTCATTGATTTTTTATGCTTGTGTTTTGAAAGTAGTGATGTCTATTGTTGTGTTCTCTGTTAGGGCCAATTTGGCCTGCAACTATTCTATCAAATTGTACCTCTAAGTGATCAAACCTTTATTGGTCTGTGAACTCTGGTAAATCAGCTCGATTTTATCATGTAACTACTTCATATCATGCTAATAATTAACCCCGATTTGCTATATGTCTTGATTCATTCTACTTCTGACAATTTTTTATGTACTATGTATTTCATTATGCAATTGTTCCACCAAGAGATATTTTTGTTGCAGTTGTTTGGTCAGATTGTCCACTGACCATTGATTGGTAGTGGAAAAATACCCTAGTAAATTTGCAACTTCCTTTGCAAACTTAGGATCATCTTGGTCTTTCCCATCATACACTAATATTTGCCTTTTAGTGACTACTCCATCCTTTTTGCTGAGATTCTCTTTTTATAATAGCTTTCCATTTCTAGCTGAAAAAGAAACTTGAGGGAGGCGTTTCTTCAGGCAAGGTAGGAGTAAGATCATCTACATGAATGAGCTCTGAACTAGGAGTTCCAAAACTTGTTTGTAAAGGGGTTAGTGAGGCAATGGGAGAAATAATTGTTGTGGATATTTCTAGACCTGTTGTATTTGGGGTGCCAACATGATTAGCTAGTGTTGAATGAGGAACAACTTGTCCCTGATTCATGAAAGCTTCAAACTGGAAAAACATTTGTTTATCATTAAGACCTAGCAATGATTATTTTATCTCTTTAAATAACCCTTCTAAACTTTTCAAAACCTCTTCAGATTTTTTTCTTAGTGGATAAACTTGGTTCAGATCCTGTGGGTTTAGCTTCCTGTGAAGATGGCATGAGATTTGACTCTCCTTGTAATATCTTAGGAAAACTCTTTTGTCTATGCTTTTGGAAGCTAAGGAAACCAACCTATTGGTTAGGAGGTAGAGTCTGGAATCTACTTTGAACTTCTTCATAGGATCTAACTCCCTTGAAAATCTCATCATAAGGAGACTCCTCGTGGATGTATCATTTCGTGTTATATTGAGCCAAATGATTCTCTATAACTTTATGTGGATCATTTCTCTTGAATTCAATGTCAAATAATTTGACATATTCCAGGGCTACAACCTCGACTTTGAAATGACCAAAATCTAACAATGTAAACATACCAACCTGAATGGGGAAAGTCAACCATACCTTTTTCAGAGAAACCTTTAATTCCTTGGCGATACCTCCTGCTACTGTTTGGTATGCTACTTCTCTACATACCAGTCTGTCAGGTAAAAATTGTGGAAGGGCATGAGGAGGAACGAAACAACCAAAAACTCTAATGTAGGAGAAATTCTCCTCGATGAACCAGTCTGCAAGTGTGCCTAAGTTTCCCATAATCTTCTCTAAAATATTGGGTGGCAGATGGCCATAGATAGTTGTGTGAACAAGGACCACTATGCTATGACATATTCCGTAAAACAAATATTTATCATTTTCTTCCCATAGTTTGGAGTGGTAGAAATGTATAGGCTCAGAACTAGTCGACGTCCAACTCCAGTTCATCAGGGGGAATGGGGCCATGAAACAAATGGCATCCATGATATATGCAGACATGTAAAAACGAGCAGGTTTCCATTTTGATTTCAATGATTGATACTCGAAACTTTCCTTAGCCAGGTTATCAAACAACATTTTAGCCCAATTGAAGGTATAACCATCGGCTACTTCATTCAATATGCATATGATATAGGTGGATAACGGTGGCCACTCACCTTTTCCAGCTGGCTCAAAACAATTTTCTGGCAATTTTGGCAATTTACTATTTTTAATAGGTTTTAACTTCTGGGGCCATTTTGAGGCCTAAATAAAGGTTTTTTGGCATTGAACCAACTCAATGATATCCAAAGGCATCATCTAGGCCCAAAAATGAATCTCCTCGATGATACCTTTCCAACAGGCTATCATACTCCTAAAACGGAGATCGTATGGAAAAGTTACGACCCCGGGAAGTTAATGTACTAACTTACTCAAACGGGGCCCACATGACTTTTGGCGCTTCATCTCCTAGGGTTAGGTTTTTGGATGTCTAGGGTTTTTGGCATTCTTATTTATTGTAAAAAGGTCTTCAGAGACTCATTGTAATCATCTTCTTGCAAATGCAAGTAGCTGTCACATCTCTTCTCAGAGATAAGCTGCTACCATTCTAGCGAGTCTTTCACTTTGTATTTTTACAGTCTCTGTACATTTCTTTGATTAATAGAAATCATGTATTACTATATATATGTGTGTTTATGGTATCATCTCTAATACATTTTTGTTATATTATTAAATATCTGCGATATCTCTGTCCATTTCTTTATTATATCTCTGTTCTCATTTTGTGCCGAAAATAATCCGGAACAGTGGTATCAGAGCAGGTTGCTCTTGATCATTTTTTCAATGCATGTCCCTGACAACATCCGAGTATAGAAATTTGGGTCTTGTTCTTGTCTCTCTTGAAGAAAATATCTCTCGCACACCCAAGAAAACCTCAATGGCGGAAGAAAAGAAAAATGACAGAGAAGACGATCATATCAGTCTGTTGCTTGAGAAACCTCTCTTGTGACAGAGGGATGAAATGATGGAGAATTTTTCCCACATCCTTCAATGCCTGCCGATAGCAATAGGCACATATTCATCAAGCAGCCACTTTGGAGGCACCTCAACTTTCAAGGTACAAGTTAATTTTGATATTCCTGTATTTGAAGGATAGATAGATGTAGAAGCCCTAGACAAATGGTTAAATTTGCTAAAGGGTTATTTCTCTGTTAACAATTTTTTCGACAAAGAAAAGATCACCTTCGAACTACTTAAATATCTCCCTCATGTCAAACATTGGTGGGAAACTTATTGGGAGCAAAGTTCCACAAAGGAGTCTGGAATATATGGGGCCGACCCCACTTGGGATTTTTTTGTGGATGCGGTAAAGGAATAGTATTACTCTGTTGGCAACTATGAGGACCAATACATGAGATGGACCACACTGCGGCAAGAGAGGGGCCAAGCAATTCTGAAGTTCACCAATACCTTCCATACCTTGTGAAACAAGCTAGGTATCAAAGACTCTGAGAAACATTTGATTCTAAAATACTGCGAGGCTCTACACAGATACATCCAAACTGAAATGGATTTTCTGAACATCTCATCACTTGGTGTTGCCTATCGATATGTTGTTAAAATCGAGAAGAAATTTAGGCACCAGAACAAATGGGAGTACAGGACTGGAAATCCACAACAACCAAAGTATGACAAAGATAGCCCTAACAAACAGTCTCCCGAAAACCAGTCTAAGCCACAGGAAAAGAAGGGTCACGGGAAGACAAAGAAGGACACCAAGAAATGGTGTGATTTCCACAAAATCCCCTAGCACAACACCGATGAATGTCACTCAATACAGTCATTGGTGTCCGAGATCAAAGACAAGGAGAAGAACCCTGATTCTGAATCTGATTTTAAAAATACTGGTAAAGGACAGATCATTGACACAGACCCCACTGCTATTGTTGCGACCACAACAATTCAACGAGAAGAACCAATAGATCCTGAAGAGGAGGAGTTCCTTTTTCATTCAGAGATGTGGCTGAAGGGGACCCCACTGCATTTTATTGTTGATAGAGGAAGCCAGAAGAACCTCATCTCAACAGAGGTCGTCAAACAGTTGGGATTATCGACAACACCACACCCGCAGCCATACAACATCGGGTGGCTTCGCCAAGGATGAGATCTCTATGTTAGACAATAGTGTAGATTGTCATACGACATCCAACCCTTCAAGGATGAGGTATTGTGTGATGTTTCCCCACTGGATGTCTTTAATGTTCTCTTGGGCCATCCATATATGTCGAAGAACCATGTTGTTTATGAGTCTCGACCCCATAGTGTCATTATTACTTTGTGGAGTCATCTTTATAGAATACCAGAGGTAGTTCCGACTATTGTTCCACCTAAAAAGTGCCGCAAGGTAGTATCTCATACTGCAAAATTTATCTTCTTCACAATCTGTTCAAAAGAAGACCAGAAGGACACTGCAACCACTACAGCCTCGCCCCAAGAACCTTCTATCCAATAGAGGCAGGTCGACAAGGATGCAGCAAAATGCAAAGATTCCTTCTGCACACCACCCTCTCATGTATCTCGACTTGTTGAACAACCTCATCCTCAACAGGTTCATCATAGACTTCCACAAACTGAGCAACGCGACATCTCTAGCAAGGCAAGCAGCTCACCAAGATGCAGATTCAACAAACGCTTTTCCCTCTCCTCGGGGAACTCAACACAATGGATACCATTGCTTCCAAAGGAGGGAGGATTGATCCAGGTGGATATCGGTGGCCACCCACCTTTTCCGACTGGCTCAAAATAGTTTTCTGGAAATTTTGGCAATTTATTATGTTTAGTAGGTTTTAACTTCCGGGGCCATTTTGAGGGCCTAAATAAAGGTTTTTCAGGATCGACCCAACTCAATGTTGGTTGATTTTGAATTGATGTACTACTTCTACTACTCTGGCTACTGATGTTTTTTCTTCCTCTGGTAACTATAATCTCTTTTGAAAAATCCTCAAATGTTATCTCAAATATAGGTGACGCACATGGGTTCGTGGAATCGACACAGGATCCAACCTGAGTAGGAATTAATGACTCTTCTATTATAAGATTGAATTGAGAATCCTCTTCCTCTCCTTTTGTGTACGATATTTCTATAATCTAGATTCTTGCACATGGTTCTCTCCTCTCATAGTCACTATGTTTCTCTCCTTTCTTGATCCATGTGGATATCGGTGGCCACCCGCCTTTTCCAACTGGCTCAAAACAATTTTCTGGCAATTTTGGCAATTTACTATTTTTAGCAGTTTTAACTTCTAGGGCTATATTGAGGGCCTAAATGAAGGTTTTTAGAGATATATATTCCCAATTATAGTCTAATGTGTGATTTATCACCCAAAATGAATCTCCTCGACAATACCTTTCCAACGGGCTATCATACGCCTAAAACAAAGATTGTATGCAAAAGTTACGACCCCTGGAAGTTAATGTACTAACTTACCCAAACGGGGCCCACATGAATTTTGGCGCTTCATCTCCTAGGGTTAGGTTTTTGGATGTATAGGGTTTTTTTCATTCCTATTTATTGTAAAAAGGCCTTCATAGCCTCATTGTAATCATCTTCTTGTGAATGCGAGTAGTCATCACATCTCTTCTCAGAGATAAGCTGCCACCATTCTAGCAAGTCTTTCACTCTGTATTTTTACAGTCTCTGTACATTTCTTTGATTAATAGAAATTGTGTATTACTGTATATATGTGTTTATGGTTTCATCTCTGATACATTTCTGTTATATTATTGAATATCTATGATATCTCTGTGCATTTCTTTATTATATCTATGTTCTCATTTTGTGCTGAAAATAATCTAGATCAGGCTACCTACTCAACTGAGAAATGTGTAGGGATCTTTTTCCCAAATAGATGACAAAGAATCATGGATATATATAATATATGAGCATATAAAGAATACATGGAATACATACCATGAGCGTCGGTTCTGAATTTATCTGGATGTCCCCACCAGGACTTGATTATATCATGGCCATTTCTACCGTATTAAGCACATTCTTTTCTCTCAAAATCTAGGAGAAATGTTGCATTGTAAGTATATTTGGGTGTAGAAGAAAGCGTATAAATTACTTGTAGGTTCTCTGGTCAAAAAGAGCTGACGAAAGTCTGCTGGTGGCTGATGACACTTCTGGTTTGAATGTCGATGTGTTCCAAATCCCAACTTATCATATCATTGTAGGGTATAATCCTAGGCTGTGCAACAACCTTATGCAATTCTGACTGTGCTACCAATCTAAGCTTGGCTGAAAAGGACTCGTCGTCTTCCTCTGCAGAATCATTTGGATAGTTAATAATCTCACGTTCTAATATATCATAAACCTGCTTCCAAGACTTAATGGCATCCGTAACTCGTGGAGTGTTGTTTGATAGAACATCTATATTTGGATTGGAATCATCACCTAATGCATCTTCTTTCCTCATAGCTTTTTGTGGCGCTATAATCCTCAAGGAAATAAAATTATTTGTCTTGTAACAAGAGAATTTTGTAAGCTCTTCACTGAATGAAAAATTGCTAATTGAAAATGGTAAAATGACTTGAAATTCGCAATGTTTTATTCATAAAGTCTATCGATCTTTGTGTAGATCTATTGATGAAGAATTTATTAAAAATTTAATGGAAATTATTACCCGGTGATTCACAATCTTTATTAAAATAATTAACTTTAGCCAATCATAAATGGCATTGATACTTCGGCGGCTTGACATTCAGAGGTTTTGGATGTGACAGGATAGAAATCCTCCGAAGGAAAAATTCGCGAAGAAGTTAATCTCTAAGTAATCGCTTTTATGTTTTAATTAATCATGTTTTAAACATTTTATTAGCCTTAAGTAATTCGAAAGTTTGGTATTCGGGGGTTTTGGATGAAGAATGATAGAAATCCTTTGAAGGCCTAATTCACGAAATCTTTAATTAATACTTAATCGTGATTAATTAAAGTTGTTAACTATTTTATTAACTCTTTCAAACACTTTTTACCTTTCTGTAATATCCAATGCTTCGGTGCTTTGATACTTCGATGATTGTGAGCTCAATCTTTGTTTAAAACTCCCGAAGGGAAATCTCCCAGAGTGACGTGGCAAAGATGATGTCATTCTCGATGACATGTCAAGAAAGGAAAAGGTGGCACATGCCACTGGAAATCGTGTGAATCATCTGACGAAAATATTAAAAATAAGTGCTACGTGTCAGCCCACGAAAAGATTTTAAATGGCACATGTATTATGACTTGTCCATAAGTCCTTTATAAACTATCACGAGGAACTATCTTCGGGACTTTGGGACTTCAGGGATTTTGTTGTTTAGATTTCTTGGAACACCCGAAGCGCGAATCGCCGAAGCGACCATTAAATTTTTTCTTTGAAACTCATGCAACTTTTATATTTCGGAGATCACAAAAACTGTTTGATCAAATAGCACAATTCATCGATGGTTGTTATTGTAAGCTCTTTATTAATATATAATGACCAATGAATTTATTTTTCTTAAAAAGTAATTTCCTAAGTTTTTTTCTTTTTAGTAAAATTTTATTTTTAAGAGGTAAAAACAAAAGAATCAAGGTTGAAAATTATAAGTGTTCTAACATAGGCTCCATCTAGGGATTGTGTCTCCCTATGAGGCACGAAAGAACAGTATACCAAGTGTCTTTATTGGGTAAATGGAGTCATTATTTCTTTTTTGAAAAACATTTTCTAGTTTTATTTAAGAATTAATCATTCATAGAAAAATGAACTCATCCTAATCCAAAATCTTTAAAACATACTTAATGATTGATCTCAAGTTAGGCTACTAAAAATTTCCTTTTCTTAAAATTGATTTTGGAATTGTTTAAGATAATCAAAATAATTTTAACGAAAAATATCAAGCTCCAACTGACTTTGTTCGCTTCAAGGTTAAGCAGATGTAACATATTTATTTAGGGAATCCCTAGTTCATTCAGGATGTAAATATCACCGAAAAGAGAGCTAGATAACATAGTATGATATATAGATGTGTACGACAACCTTACAGATATCATAGATATTGCTTCACTGTCAGCGAGCCTGTTCAGTACCCCGGTGAAGTTATCTACTTCTCCCATTGAATTTCCTTTCACCACTTGAATTAACAATTTTGCATTTCGGTGAGATGAGGACAATCAATATACAAATTTTCTTTCATTGTCTCTTTTGGACAAGATGGGGGCAATTGAATTATGAATTCCCTTTCACCATTTGTCTTGTATTTTAACATTTTGAAGTGGGGGCAATCAATTTGTATGTAACATACAAGGGATGATATCTGTTTAAAATCTTTAAAATGAAAAGAATGTCTATCAACAATTTTAAGAATACTCTGAGACTAATTTTCTTCCAATTTTCAGTACACCTTTTCCTGTAGGAGAAAACTTTGGGAATTTTAATCATTTCAGGAATAAACCTTGAGTGAGTCTGTCAGTTTAAAATATGATATTAGAGCTAAAATTATTAGGATTAACCTAGACATACTTTTTCAATTAAAATCAAAGGAACATAAATATTTCCGCCTAATCTTGTTTTGAAAATATGCTTTTGAGTTTTTAGAGTCAAGGTAAGTCTCTTTATTTCTATGAAGACTAAAAGGATGAGAAAGGAGAGATAAAATCTGAAGTGGAAAGAACCCGAGGAGAGGTAAAAATAACCAAATCAAGGATTTAGAGGATCTGAATAAAAATGTCCTAATCCCACACAAGTTTGTGTATTAAGTTCATATTTCTTTAGAGTTTATTTATTAATATTTTTATTTTTATTTTTTATCTCAGAGATGGCTTTAGAATTTATCATCATGACACTTCAAGTTATAATTTTATACATCTTCGAATTTTAGGTCAGGTGATAATATCATCATGAGAGAAACTTCCTTCCAATTTATTTCAATCAAAAACTTATTTTTTAAATTTTATTGGACTATCAGAAGAGTAGGAACTCATACCTTATTTTCCTTTTGAATTTTCAGCAAGGCAAATTATTTATTTATCACCTGTTTCTTTAGAGAAATCAAAGGTTGGAAAAATGGGTGTCGAGTTTTTTATTGAGCCTCATCTCCTGTTCAAAAAGATCTATTCTGCAATAAGGATTAAATACAAAATATTGGATAAACCTGTAGAATTGAGATGATATAGTGCAATGTATTTTTCTTTTTCTAAATTTATTTTAAAATGAAGTCAAGCGATCATAATTTTATTGAAAATACAGATTAGTGAAATAGGGGGACATGTGTGGTTGCAATGCATGTGTAGTTGGTTCAAGAAGCAATTCAACCTCAAGAAGATGGTAGAATTCCCACACATGGCTCAAGATGAAGTGGAAGGCCTCCTCACAATGCCCAGTGCACTATCATAATTCCCTAGGTATGTCACAACACCCTAGGCACAAATTCATAATGCCAAAGTCTAGTACATGGATCCTAATTCAAGTACACAACTCTCGAGGCATGTACACAACTTTGATGGTAGAGAAGAAATGATCTAGGCAAGTATGCAATGCCCAATGCAGGTTTTCCACCTCGTAATGATGAGTCATGCCTTGATATATGTGTCATTAGGTTGTGAAACATTAAGCAACATCCTTTAAAGTCTGAATGACTCATTTAATTTTTATCATTTTTTAAGTTTAACCATGTTGGGGACATAATTAACCTCTATTACATGTGACAACTCCTAAGACAAGAAGCATTTCCCAGGACTCTAAGTCAGGAATATGTGATGTGATGGTGTGATGTTAGGTAAAATGGTATTCTCACGAGTTGACCCTCATAGCAACAAAGGATGATGTAGAGATCTTATCTTTCTAGCTTGCAAGAGATAGGAGTTATTATTTGATCCACATGTGTGCCTTTAGAGAGGGAGTTCTTAGAATCCAATTACCATTCCTTAAACCTCTTTTTATTACTACCCGTATTTTGTCTTTTTTTTAATTTGCTTGGTGCCTTTCTTTAGATATGCATTGTTAATCATGAGACATGGGGAAATTGGGATTTATTACAAGGTGGCATGGCTCAAGCTTTATAATTAGACTTTTTCTTTTATCTGCATCAACTTTAATCATTTTCAACTCTTTTGATTTACTTACGATTTTCGTACATGGGATATGACACGCTACTCCTACCTAGGTCTGTAATAGTACAACTTTACCCAAAAGGTGAGCACACTTATCTAAAGGAAAAATATGACTCACCATGGTACAACTAAGGAAAGACATGAATTTAGAGTGTTATGATCCATTATTAGAATACATTAATGCTCATCACGGTCATGATCTATATAGGAAGCAATATCACCATATGTGAGCAAGAGCATAAGATATGATACTATCCAATGCATCAAACATCATCATAATTGAAGGAATAGGGAGTTATCATCATGTGTACAAAATCATCTATGTGCCAAAACCAACTAAACCATGCTAGTATCCATCATGAAATCATAAAGGATGGTCATATCCATTGTACAAGGAAGGACCATCATGAAGCAAAAATATGTTACATATGTGCTTTGAGTGACCAATCTAAAGTGATCACATCAGGTGTGAATTGGAACATCGTGCCACTGGAAGAGTGATGCTCACACTGAAAGTCCAGTCATGTGATGAAAATCACAAGTTTACCTATCATACAATATGAGTGGTTACAACTAGCTCCAACTTGGGAATATATGCTCTTTGAATAAGAGTACATGAGAACTATAGAATCTTGATCAAACATGCAATATACATCCATCATCAAAACCTGCTACACTCAATACGATGAAGACTAGTACAACAAAAACAGGGTTAGATGATCACCCTGTTCCACCATAAATATAGTCGAGAAAAATGTAAAATGCATGGTATTGAAACTACTCCAATCAAAACATCAGCCAAAATATAAAAAAAATGCATGAAAAACAACAATTATTTTAAACTAGATACAAGTTAAAGTATCAAAGTAATGCATGAAAGAGAACACAAAACTACGCTAATCTATTGCTCAAATGAGATTATTCATTCATATTTGTACAAGGTTGACATGGCACTAATTTCCATCAGAGTAGTAATATTTTATAATCTACCCATTCGTCGGTAGTGGCAACATTTCTCTGTCTAGGTGACTAATATGGAAATACTTTGTTTTTGCTTTCTTGGTTTTTCATTCATCCTGTCCCACATGAGGACTAAATACTGCATTTTAAACTTCCTTAGGTGATCCCTTTTATCAAAAACTTCTTCTAAATTACCTTTGTTCTAGACAAGATGATAAAAATCTCTTTATCAATTTTCATCGAATTCTACAAGTTGGTTCACCCTTACCTGAACTATGTCCTTCTCAATGGTGAAATGATGCAAAAAAAAATTATGTTGGGATATTCAAATGGATTGTTAGTGTAATATCCATAACCCTAACCGTAGTTGTAATTATTCATATAAGTTGGTAAGTCATTAGTACCAAGTGTAAATGTAATTTTTCATATAGGTTGGTGCGCTGCTAGCACCAAGTTGTAGTTTTGTGCGCACCTGAGTAGTGCACAAAGTTTTTTTGAAAAAGAAAAGAGCACACCCATTACATAGTGTTGCACACACCTGAGTAAGTGCATATGGATTGTACACCAAGGCAAGGGTATGAACATTCCATAATGTTGCGCGCACCTAGGTAAGTGTGTGAGGATGACCAAGTTATATATATACATATGCATACTCATATATATATATATATATATATATATATATATATATATATATATATATGAGTATGTATATGTATTGAAGGAATATAGCCTATGTGATTATTGGGCTGGTGAGTCGGGAAGCAAATAGGACAGTGCACATTTTCTTGTAATATGTAATCACACTCAATTTATTAATAAAAACACATTTCTACATGTAAACAAACTCAAACGAAAATGAGACGAGGGGATGAACTCCATCAAAAAATGGAAAATAAAGGGGGGCGGATTAAGCCAAGGAAATATTTTATTAATATTTTTGGAAAAGTATAATGTATGGACAATTATTTATCCTAAGTTCACAAGGAATGGGAACGAGTCACCAAATGGCTAAAATATAACTTTGAAGGTGACAAGTGTCCAATCGAATGCATGCAATATATATTGTTGGCCTTAGTGTATTTTGGGGGGTGTAACACCCCTGTTTCCCCCAATTTGTAATTAATCATAGAATAGGAATTACCATGCTAATGCATGAGGAAAATGTAAATGTATCATTGTTTGAGTTGTCAATAACTGACTATGGGGGTGAAGCCTTGAAATTACTGTCCATGATATCACTAGAGGAAGAATGTGAAAACCATACAAGAGGGTTCATATATCAAATAACCCCAAATCTTCATGATAAGGATGACAAAACTCCTTTGAATCCCAAGGAAAGGAAAGTAGTCAATGAAGAAAGAATGGTGGTTGAATCACCAACCACCCCCCATGAATGGAAACATGGGCTGTCAACCTGAAGTACTATAGGGACCTGCAGACCTGAGTTTCCTTCTGACAGAAGGAACAGGATAGGTCGGCGAAACTGTCCAAGGTAAGAGGGACACAGAGGAGAGTAGAAGGACACACGAGACAAGAACGGGAGCTCGCAAGGGAGAGGCACGAAGCTCTCCACCAGATCATGAACAGAAGGCCGCAAGCTTGATGCCGAAGAGCATCTGAGAAACCTCATCGAGGCCACAAATGAGTGAGAAAGCTCCGAGTTGCAGAAAACAGGACCTGAATAGAAACTGAAATAGAGAGAGAACCCTCAAGAAGAGTGAGAGTTCCCTGGTGATATCATGTCTTGGCATGGGGGTGGCCAGAGTGATAATATTGAATGCCTCTGAGCCTATGGTTGGGTGGAAGGACGAACACCCACAGTCAGTTGGTTGGCGGAAACCTGTAATAGATAAGTGATTTCTTACTCTGTGTAATTTAGCTGTAACTGGGTATGAATTTGGTTATACGGTGTATGTTTCAGGAATTGTGCTTGATTTCTAAATGGATATGCCATGTCTCTTTCCTTACTGCTTGGCTATATAATTAGGCCAGTAAGAGATTATATGGATAGGACATGATTGGTACTCGTAAATACTTGTGTCCTAAGGTGGCTTGAGTTAGAGCCATGAACGGTGAGTTCATCGACCTTAGGCATAGTCTCATGTACACATGCCAACCTTCCTAGTTGTCTAGAGTCCCTTGGAGGATGAATTACGTTAAGCTTAGGAGAGGTAGTGTAGTTATGCATAGGATCCCTGTGAGGCAAGTAGAGACCGACACTCACTCAAGTCCTAGACTTGACGAATGAGCACAAGGGGTGCGCGGAAGACTCTTCTAAGAGTCAAGCTCAGGAGAAAGAGTGAAAAACTCTTAATTCCTTCATAGATGAGAAAGCTCAGGAGGGAAAACATTGTTCGTAAGTGCTGGTGAGACCCAATAGTCGACTTGCAGTAGAATATCGAAGGCTGAGACCTTTGAAGCGTCAGAATCTTCCAAGTTCAGGAAGAAAGCCAAAGATCGGGAAGAAGAGCAACAACAGCCCTTAGATCAACTGTAGAGTGTGGATCTAGACCATTGAAATCCTATGTCCAGACACGCAGGATAGCACGCAAGAGGAGAGGATCTAAATGGACGATATAGAACCGTCAGATCTCGAGCAGGGACCGACAGTCGTTGGATCCAGAGATAGGTTCATGAAAGAAGTCCTGAAATCACTTCAACCATTGGATCGTTGGAGGACAGGTGGAAAACATCTGGAAGCCACCAGGGTTTCAGAACTTAGGCATATAAGGGTGGTGAAGAACGAGGATTTACAATCACTGAAATCATGAGGGTTATTCTGGATCGTTGGATCCAGGGTGATATGTGGCAGAGATCTAACCCATCGGAGTTTCGCCATCCGGGATACCTAAAAAGGAAATTCTCTTGTACTCGCCAGTCTTGAAATCCTGACTTGCGAAACCTTGAAATGACATAGTGTGTGTAGAGTTTGGATGTTTCAGTGTTTCAACACTCAGGAAACCCAAGGGTTAGTTCCCTTGTACTCGCCGGTCGAGAAACCCCGACTTGCGAAACCCAGAAATAATAATAGCACGGATAAGTCTTGATGTCTCGGTATTTCAGCACCTGGGATATCTAGAAGCAAGTCCCTGGTACATGCCAACCCCGAATTCCCGACTTCTGAAATCGCAATAAGGCTTAGCGTATGTAGATTTGGTTTTTCGGTGTTTCGGTACTCGGAAAACTGAAGGGTATGAACCCCTCGTCCTCTTCTACCGCGAAAACCCGGTACGTGAAACTCCAAAAGGTGGGATGCCAAGTTTTAATCCGAGGCATTGTTAGATGTGATAAACTATTGGTCCCTTTCGGATTTCGGTACTTCGAGAGACAAGAAAGCATAGGAACACATGCATCGTGATTTCCCGAATCGCGAAAGCCGGAAAAACCTCTCCGGTAAGTCCTATGGTCATAGCCAATTATCACATGGGTAAGGATAAGGGATGGTAGGGTCTGCATCAAGCCCCATAGGAATTCGGGGATTCTGTTCCTCGATGAAAGGAAGGAAAAAGCCGAAAAATATTAGTTCTCGTAGTGGGTGTGTGACAAATTGGTATCAGAGCATGGTTACAACACTTGGCCTGCTTGGGCTCATGTACGAGCCACGTAAGGAGATGTTATTATCTGCATTTACTCCTTGAGGAGAAGGGCTACATATTGAACCTGTGATTTTGGGATTTCTTGTTGAATTCCAGCAAAAGAATTATATTGTTCCTTTGTCAAAATGATAACTACTCTTATAGGAGTAGGAATGCACTAATCAGTATTACTGATAAGACCTAAGTGTGAATAACAGAGGTGGAATAAATTGTTCTATGAAGTTGTACTAGCCAGAAAAGGGACATGAACTGAGTTGTTATGTTATAGTGTGACGATGGCTACCTACTAAAGCAGGTAGAGTCTCTTGCAATTGAGATGGCTGGTTAGGTAAGAATTATGATCCAAATGAAGAACTCCTTCATGATTTGGGAAATCTGGTAAGGACTAGTAGGATCCTTAGGAAGTTATGATTATTGCATTATTAAAAGACTAAAATCTGAGCCTATAACTCCTCACAATTGAGAGGACTGATGAAAATATGTAGGGTCAGATTACCTGACCTATAATGGTTAGGATTGATGACAAGGATAATCTATTTGAGCAATATTAAGAGGAGTCCTTTGGGACTGTTGCTAATTCCCAAGAGTGACCGTTATTGATTGTTCCCATAAAGAGAGGGTAACATCCATATGATTTATGACTATGAGATTAGTCCTATAAGTAAATTAAAATCTCAGAAGAGATAGCAGGAGAAATCCTTCAGAAAAGAGTTTTGAATATTGGATAGGATTGAGAGTCAAGATCCATTCAGAAAGAACTGAAATGGTTCAAGTTGTTTGATCTCAGAGAAGTAGTGCACTGGTTAGTTGCGAGGAGATATCAAAATTTCTAAAAACCAAAGGACTTGGGATAAGAAATGAGAAATTCGTGAAAATATCATAGCCTTTGATCAAGAAGTGATCTGGACCATTGATCGTCCAGAGAGAATTTCGCAATTTCGGATACCGGGAGTCCGAGAGGTAAGAGTTCGGGAGACTAGAGGTCCTGGGCCACGAAGTCCCAAAAGCGTCAGGACCATTCATCACTAGAGGACAAGTGGTGGAGGATTGAGGTTTCAGGAAAATCCATAAAGGGAGCCATTTCGACACTCCTAGTACTGGGGATGCGAAGGGCAAGAGTTCGGAACTCTTGAGCCCCCCCGCCCAAAAAAAAAAACACCAAAAAAGGATTAGGGTTGTAGGATGAGGATTGGATCATGGTCGTTGATCTCTCAATAATGTCACGCCGGTATTTCGGGTATCGGGGGGTCAAAGGAGAAAGGACCGGGCAACCCTTGCATCGCGGGATTGCAAAACGTGAAATCCCGAAGGCGCTGAAAGGACGCGATAGGAAGCCGACATTTTGGCATACCGGGATTTGGCATTTCAGAAGTCCTGGAGATGAGGAATCCAGACTCTCGGGGATGAAAAACCCAAAGTCACAACAATGTGACATAAAGAGGAGTGGGGCTGCAGTCATATCGAGATATCAGGAATCAATATTTTAGGAATCCCGTAGACGAAAATTCAGAACGCTTGACATCGGGAGTTTTGAAGTCGCAAAATGCGACGAGCCGGGGAGACATATCCTTGAAGAAGAAAGCCAAGGATCGAAATTTTATCATTTCAGAGGTCAGCATTTCGGCCTATCGAGTTTCGGGGAATCAAGGAACGAGAGTTCCTTGCAATAGAAATCCCAAAATCGCGAAATGCGAAGTGCCTTTTAGTTCAGACCGTGGTCACCGCCAGTGGTCACGTGAGGAGAAGGCGTGAACCAGTATGATGAATACTTAGTTTTTTTCAATTGTACTTGAGTGCATGAGGTTAATGCATTGTGAAGCTTCATAATGGGAAGCCTGATATTAATACCGGTAAGGTATGAATGATATTAAACATGCAAGTAATGCACATGTATGATGTAAGAGTATAAGTATACTAGAGGTCCAATATGATTTCCCTGATGAGTGAAATGTGAGGTAAGAATTACACTTGCCAAAATTGAATGAATACCATGGATACATGGTTGAATCTATTCTGAAGAGTCGCAAAGGTTCTGTCTTGAATGATAGCTTAAGGGGAATGTACTCCATTTCCCCAGGAAAATCCAGTACAATTAAATGAAAGAGTAAATGAGTGAGGATGCTCTGATGTCATGGTAAGAGGCAAATTTTTATTCCTTTGAAGATCACATGAGAAGGACTGTGAACAATCCCGAGATGACTAATTTTAAAAATGGAAATCTATGTAGGATATGAAATATACCTATGATAGCTACATGCAGGATTAGGATTATGAAAGTGATTAAGTACATCATAGATGTAAGTTAACAAAGATGCATGTTTATATTCCTTAAGGGGAATATTTGGTAGACCACTAAAAGGCTGACTCAAGGTTAAGGCCATCACAACTGGTGATGGATATGCAACAAGGAAGTTGCATGCTGAAGGAGTTCCCGGTGGAGGAACTGTATAAAGTCTCTGTCAGAAGAACAGAGTCACAACCCTGATAATTGTTGAAGGTTGGACAATGGGCTGCAAGGCTTGTCCACGTATAAGAATCTTGGATTACATTTTGAAAGAATCATGTAAGTAATAGAAGACTAATAACCGAATATTGACCATTCTGATAACATAATGGAAGAGTGTAGGATGCACATGTTCATGATTCATTATGAGAAAATATTTTCTACTAAAGAATGTTGAAGAATCCTAAGAGTTAGGATGAGCCTAACCCAGGGCTGCTCAGAAAAAAAGCAGTTGTGGAAACCACTATGGTTGGTAAGAGGCCAGTAAACCCCTGAGTATGATTGAATGAATAAATGGGTACATTTAAATGATACAGCTTGGTTCAAGCTGTGATTAAGGAAAGGCAGTGAGACCTTAGAGATAACTTGGCTGGGCTGAAAATCCCCAGGCGATGCAGAAAGAATTGGAAGAAGGGGAGAGCCCTCAATTCTTTCCTTGTTGTGCATTACGTTCTATGGGATGAGAAAGCTAGTACATTGATCAACGAAAATGATTTGACACCATAATAATGATGGTTGTAATGTTGTGAAAAAAATTGACAACTATTGTGTTACACTCATGAAAAACATTAAGGATAATTTGATGAAGTGCATACAGATATGCTAAACATGCCTGAAAATGTTTTTATTAATTAAACGCTATGATATTTGCATTTTAATTTACATGACAATTAATGTGCTTATGGTGTATGTCATGTGTAGAAAGGAATAATATTGGAACTGTTGAGGAAGACAGTTGCCAATAATGAACAACCTCAAGCAGAGGGTGACCATGGAAAGGCTTCAGTCGAAAGGTTGTTGACGGGACTGTGAAAATCCCGCTAAAGCACTACTGATAAGGTAGAGAACAGAGAAAGGGTTCTAGCAGCCAAGAACCGGTATAAAGATATCCGTGCCTATGTGGCACAGGGTATGAAGGGATTTGGTAAGAACCCCTTCCGAAATATTTTATTATTGCATGTTAATACCTGAAAATTGAAAGGACAGTTGTATGCCTTGGATACCCAAGTAAGGTATGACTCAAGAAGGAGAACCTGAATGATGGAGGTATGAACCTCTGGTAGTAAACATTGTTTGTAACCCTTGGAAGAATTCATAAACTGATATTTCATGAATGCATGTACAATCAAGGAATGCGTAAAGACATTCATGTGAAACTTTTGAGTTCGTGTGTACTAATTTGGGATCGTGATCAACCAATAGCAGGCAATATGGTCCTGCTGTAAGAATGAAAGAAAAATGAATAAACCATATGAGGAAGAGGTTGGTTAAATTCCAACACCCCATGGCCAAGAACCAGTCATAAAGTGTGGCGAACTTGAATAACAATGGAAGAGTGAATTGGGTATGATTGTGGCCAGGGATAGTGGCACATTTGTTAAAACCCTTTGAAATGTTGAATTACGTTTTGAAAATATATATATATATATATATATATACATGGAAAATCTAACAATTTGATTGGCTGATTGAAGAATGAATTGTAGGAAGCAGAGGGTCATGGATATGGAAGTAAAGTAAGCCCATAGGAAAGACTGATTGCTTGCTGAGCCAAACTGCAAGGAATGGAAGAAGGAGTCTTGGATATGGCAATGTTATAAGCCCATAAGGAAGACCGATTTCCTGCTAAGCTAAAATGTTATGGGAAGGAAAGTCCCATGATTATGAATCAGGGTCCTGTGCAGAACAAATATGAAAACAAATTGTGGAATAGGAAATCTGTAGGTGACAAATTTGCAATAAAATTCTGAAAGTTGGAATTTATAATGATGTCTCACGAATGTTGTATACTTGGGACACAGGTGAGGAGAAAGATTTGTCCAGAAGGAACAGATGAAGGTTGTCAAAGATGAAGATGATAAAAAGAAAAGGGGATACTGTTGAGCCATGAAAACCCCGTGATAAGCCATGATCACCTGAAAAATATTGTGTTGAGGTAACACAAGCCGAGGTACACCTCGACAGAGCAAGTCTGAGGGATGCCTCGACTGTAAGACTCGATAGAGTCTCTAAAATTTTCCTGTGCGAGAAAACCTTGGCAGGGCAAGATGGATCACCCGAGAGACTGTATAACAGTGAAGGGGATGCCTGAGCCTGGGCCTAGAGGGTGAGTGACCGCAAGGAAGAGGAGATCTTAATAATTCTTGTAAACTATTGGGATCATGCACATAGTGGGTAGTTTCCCGTGTGGAAAAACCTTGGAAAGGAAGATAAAATCATGATAGCTCTTGTGAACTATTGAATTGGAATCATGCACCCAATGGGTACGTCAAGGAAAGTGATGAGCATGGATAACAAAACTACCATGTGGATACAGATCCACAAACTGCACAGATAAGTACTATGCTAGAATATGAATTTTCCTTTTTAATTTGGAACAATAGTAAGATTTTTTCACACAAATTTGTGATTAATGTGCTTGTTGTTCAAGAATTATTGAAGGCAGGTGACGAAGACTAAGATTCTGAAAGAGGACATGACCGAGGATGAAGGTCAAGACTTCTAAAGTGGCCGAATGAGAAAGGCATCACAGGTGTTTTGAGAAAAGAACACCAAGGACGGTGTTCCTTTAAGGGGGAGGGAATTGTAACACCCCTGTTTCCCCCAATTTGTAATTAATCATAGAATAGAAATTACCATGCTAATGCATGAGGAAAATGTAAATGTATTATTGTTTGAGTTGTCAATAACTGACTCTGGGGGTGAAGCCTTGAAAGTACTGGCCATGATATCACTAGAGGAAGAATGTGGAAACCATACAAGAGGGTTCATATATCAAATAACCCCAAATATTCATGATAAGGATGACAAACCTCCTTCGAATCCCAAGGAAAGGAAAGTAGTCAATGAAGAAAGAATGGTGGTTGAATCACCAACCAGCCCCCATGAATGGAAACATGGCCTGTTAGCCCGAAGTACTGTAGGGACCTGTAGACCTGAGTTTCCTTCTGACAGAAGGAACAGGATAGGTCGACAAAACCGTCCAAGGTAAGAGGGACACAGAGGAGAGGAGAAGGACACATGAGACGAGAATGGGAGCTCACAAGGGAGAGGTGTGAAGCTCTCCAGTAGATCAAAAACAGAAGGCCACGAGATTGATGCCAAAGACCATCTGAGAAACCTTGCCAAGGCCACAAACGAGTGAGAAAGCTCTGAGTTGTAGAAAACAGGACCCGAACAGAAATTGAAATAGAGAGAAAACCCTCGAGAAGAGTGAGAGTTCCCTGGTGATATCATGGCTTGGCACCGGGGTGGCCAAAGTGCTAATATTGAATGCCTCTGAGCCTATGGTCAAGTGGAAGGACGAACACCCAGAGTCAGTTGGTTGGCGACAACCTGTAATAGATAAGTGATTTCTTACTCTGTGTAATTTAGCTGTAACTGGGCATGAATTTGGTTATACGGTGTATGTTTCAGAAATTGTGCTTGATTTCTAAATGGATATGTTGTGTCTCTTTCCTTACTGCTTGGATGTATAATTAGGCCAGTAAGTGATTATATGGATAGGACATGATTGGTACTCGTAAATACTTGTGTCCATAGGCAGCTTGAGTTAGAGCCACGAACGGTGAGTTCGTCGACCTTAGGCATAGTCTCATGTACACATGCCAACCTTCCTAGTTGTCTAGAGTCCCTTGGAAGATGAATTCTATTAAGCTTAGGAGAGGTAGTGTAGTTATGCATAGACTCCCTGCGAGGCAAGTAGAGACCGAGACTCACTCAAGTCTTAGACTTGACGAATGAGCACAAGGGGTGCGCAGAAGACTCTTCTAAGAGTCAATATCAGGAGAAAGAGCGCAAAACTCTTAATTCCTTCATAGATGAGAAAGCTTAGGAGGGACAACACTATTCGTAAGTGCTGGTGAGACCCAATAGTCGGCTTGCAGTAGAAGATCGAAGGCTGAGACCTTTGAAGCGTTGAAATATTCTGAGATCGGGAAGAAAGCCAAAGCTTAGGAGGAAGAGCAACAACAACCCTCATATCAACTGTAGAGTGTGGATCTGGACCATTGAAATCCTAAGTCCAGACACACAGGATAGCGTGCAAGACAAGAGGATCTGAATGGACAGTATAGAACCATCATATCTGGAGCGGGGATCGACAGTCATTGGATCTGGAGATAGGCGCACAAAAGAAGTCCTGAAATCACTTCAACCATTGGATCGTTGGAGGATAGGTGGCAAACATCCGAAAGCCATTGGGGTTTCGGAACTTAGGAGTATAAGGGTGGTGAAGAAAGAGGATTTGCAATCACCGAAATCACGAGGGTTATTCTAGATCATTGGATCCAGGGAAAAACGTGGCAGAGATCTAACCCATCAGAGTTTCGACATCCAGGATACCTAAAAAGGCAAGTCTCTTGTACTCGCCAGTCCTGAAATCCTGACTTGCGAAACACCGAAATGACATAGTGTGTCTAGATTTTGGATGTTTCGGTGTTTCAGCACCTGGGAAACCCAAGGGTCAGTTCCCTTGTACTCGTTGGTCGTGAAACCCCGACTTGTGAAACCCTGAAATAATAATAGTGTGGATAAGTCTTGATGTCTCGGTATTTTGGCACCTTGGATATCTAGAAGCAAGTCCCTGGTACACGCCAATCCTGAATTCCCAACTTGTGAAATCTCGATACAGCTTAGCACATGTAGATTTGGTTTTTCGATGTTTCGGCACCCAGAAAACTGAAGGGTATGAACCCCTCGTCCTCTTCTACCGCGAAAACCCAGTATGTGAAACTCTGAAAGGTGGGATGCCAGGTTTTAATCCGAGGCATTGTTAGATGTGACAAACTGTTGGTCCTTTTTGGATTTCGGCACTTCAAGAGACAAGAAAGCAGAGGAAAACATGCATCGCGATTTCCCGAATCGTGAAAGCCGGAAACACCTCTCTGGTAAGGCTCGTGGTCATAGCCAGTTATTACATAGGTAAGGATAAGGGATGGTAGGGTCTGCATCAGGCCCCATAGGAATTCGGGGATTCTGTTCCTCGGTGAAAGGAAACAAAAAGATGAAAAATATCAGTTTCTATAGTGGGTGTGTGACAGGAGGATTTCATTCATTTTATTCATGTTTTCAAACTGGTATAGTTTCGGGAAAAGGAAGAATTGTCTATCACGGTAGAACCTTATGCTTGGGTCATCCAATTCTGGTCAAAGAGGCGGGTTGTCAGGCCCATGAGAATTTTCTCTAGGTGAGAGATTTGTTTTTGAAGAGGTAGATTTTCAGGCCCGTAAGCATTCTCTCCAGGTGAAATATTTACTAGGAATTGTTCCCTGGTGCATTGGGAATTAGTTGCAGTGCTATGAGACTTCATGTCCATCCTATTGCTAAAGCCCTGGAAGGAAAGTGGGAAAACCAAAGGACGGTTTAGCAGAGAAGGAGCAAACTTTATGGGGTGGGATAGGCATGTGGGGAATGAGGGACCATAGACTATTTACAACAATGAGTAACTTAATTCCATTATTATTAGACGTTATACTGGCATTAGGAATCCCTTTTCCCTGGTGGTTTTTACGCCTTAGCTTGGGGGTGACCTATTGTTGAAAGCTTATGAGAAACAACATTTATGGCTGGGAGGAACGTCTGAGTCTTGAGCGTAGGTTGTGAATTTTCATAAAATATAATTGTTCTTCATGTTCTTGTCTAATTTACTATGTGTTATTTATTTATGATTTCGATGGTTTATTTCTTTTATGATGTTGTATATAAGTAGTTGTTGTCATTTTGTATAATGTTGCTTGCACAAATAAGTGTGGTGTTAATATTCAGTATTGTAGATGTACATGTTGTGTAAGACTTTTATTATTGATTTTCCTATTAAGTTAACTTTATATTAATAGTCATGGAGTCTGAGGGAAGGGTTAGAATGGCCATGCATGTGGGGAAATACCCTATGCATGCCAGGGGTTGGAATTAATGGTGCATACAAGAAGTATTAAATGCACATAAGGAGAACAAAACATGCATGTAAAGTTAGAATGGTTGTGTGCAGAGTAGTGATCATGTGTTCATGGTGATTTACGTGCACAATAATGTTTGGGTGGTCATCATGCTTGTGCGCGTAGTTTTTTAGTGTTACTTCCACTATTATAAGTTATGTCAGAAGAGGAAATTATGTGTGGTGTGACCCAACTTGGGGTCATGTGTGTTACTCTAAGTATTATTGCACATACCCAGGTTATAGACTAGAATATGCACACTTGTTTTTGGAGTAGAATTGCTCGACAGTAAGTTGGGGATGTTACATATTGGTATCAGAGAACTTTTGGGGGAGATATGTGTGTCGTTTCCAAGATTCAATGGTTGGGGACATTACAGTTAGTGTGACCTCCATCCCATACACCAACTCAAATGGGTTTCTCCCCATAAAATTTTCTTCGTGATTCTATCTACGCATAAAGCATACTTAATTTTGTTGTCCTAGATTCTCTTGTTATCTCCCACAATCTTCATGATGATGGTCATTAAATATTTATTTCTTGATTCTTCCAGACCATTTCCTTGTGGATAATAATTAGACGAGTGAGACAATACATTTCCATAATCAAAACCAAATGAGGAAAAATCAGTTGAGTTGAATTCCTTGGCATTATCTGTTGTGATTTTGGTTGGGACACAAAATCTTGTGACAATTAGTAACTCCTTTACCACATTATCTATTTCTCTTTTCATGGGGATAGCTTCAACCCACCTATTAAAGTAATCAGTTCCTGTGAGGATCCACTTCAATCCATTACTTGAGTTTTCTTTGAAATCGTTGATGAAATCTAGGCCCCATTGTTGGAAAGCTTCCTTTGGTATGACTAGTTGCAAAGGTATGGCCACAAGATGTTGTTTTCCCATGAATAAATGGAATTTATTACAATCTCTAATAAACCTATGGACATATTCAAACATTGTTGGCCAATAATATCCTACTCTTAAAATTTTATGAGTTGTGGTCTAGGTAGCATGATTTCCACCACTTAATCCAATATGTAACTCTTCCATTAACTCCTGGACCTCTTCATTATCAACAAATTTTATAATTAGGCCATCCATATATTTGACCAACTAAGGCCACCCTAGATTATACAATATTTTGATTCTTTCAATCTCAGGGCCCTTCTCTTATAATATAAAATGTGGTCTAAACAAGTTCAACTCTTTAGGTAATAAGCTATGTCTACATACCACTCATGTACCTCCAACTCATCTAGAACTACAACTACCATTTTAAGGATTTCTTCTTTATCCATTTTCAATGCTTTCTTATTCTCCTTAGTGAGCATCTTAGCAAGACCTTGTCCTTTCACCAACTTCGTAGGTATGATTTCCATATCATACTCTTTGATTCTAGATACCTATTTACCATGAATACCTAGACAATCCTATTGAGCCAATATATCCTTTATTGTGGCATGAGGGATGTATGCAATAATCTTTGAATATCCCAAATAAGGCCTAGATTATTTCAAAGATTACACCAGGGCATAAGCTTTTTTTTTCCATTGTGGTGTATTTCAACTTTGAGTCCCTAAGTGCCTTTCTCATAAATGTTATTTTTTGTTCCATGTTTTTCTCATTCTTTTGTAATAGAACATCGACTATTGTCTCTTCTGGAGCGAAAGAAAATACATTAAATTCCTTTGAAAATTTGGGCTCATTAGGATAGGTGTGGAAGTTATGGTGTATTTCCTCATGTTAAATGCCTTCACAATCTCATTATTCCACATGAAATCTTGATCTTTCTTCAATAGTTTGGAGATGGAATTGGTAATCTTAGCAAAGTGTGATGAGTATGAATTACTTAGTTGAGTAGTTGGTTGGGTATCAACAAAATTATGTTCTAGCACAGGTCAGAATAAAATGTTCTTTCAAGTGAACATTTTCTTTTCAATATTTATTTTGGCAATAGTGCCTCTTCAGCCATCTTACAAGTAGAGTTGTATATTTTTCTTGAAACAAGATTTTAGGGACCTTGTTTTTGGTAGAGATGGAACTCAATTCTACATATGTCCAATGGAAACCCAATTTCTAGTAAATTATTAATCTCATTTACGTGGTTATTGAAACATAGTTACAAAAGTAAAATAGCGTCTCGTCCCAAACGACTTATTTATAATTTTAAAAAATTAGAAGTTCTAACAAAAAACTTATCAATCTCAAAGTTGGATATCAAAACCTCATTAATCCACCTTTTAATCATCTCCAACACTCCCAATGAGAACACATTAGAATATCTTCCATACATCATGTAAAATGACATAAATATATATCGAAGTTCTATGCACTATTATAAAATAGCCTCTAATCTCAAGCAACCTTTTCATAATTTCAAAAAACTAGAAGTTCTAACCAAAACCTTATCAATCTTGAAATTGGATACCAAAAACTCATTAATCCCCCTTTTGACTATCTCCACCACTCCTAATGAGCACAAATTAGAATATCTTCATTGCACCACATAAAAGAACATGAATACCTATACAAGTTCCATGAAATATTATATTAGGATATATTTCTAGAAGCAAATGTTGGTTGTTATTACTAGATGTGCTTGCGTATTACTTTTTAAAATTGATGATGTAAACCTATGGAAGTTCCATAGTGAAAAGAATTGTTATACTTCATTTATTGATCTCTAAGCTTCTTCTAAATTATGTTATACTTTAGATTGTTTCATTCAAGATTTATATGGTGGATGTTTTCCTATAAGAAGTTCATTACCTTCTATCGAGAGGCTAGCCTATTTTCAAACCATTATAACATAAATTCAACTTGTTTTACGCTTGTATTTCAAGATTAAGTGGTGTGTACCTAATCCTTTTAAAAACTAAAAGAACTTAAACATACTTATAATGTGGAAGTCTTAATGTTCAATTATTTAAAAGGGATGACACCTTGGAGACAAGGATACCCACTATTCCTTAAAATGGATATCACAAGTAAGATAAGGATGCCCACTATCACATATTTTCCCTTTTACTTTTCAAATGAAAATCATAGTGTATTTAAGGTTGTCAACATAGAATCATTGAATCTATAATAACCTTTCAAAATGAAATATGACCATATCCTTCGAATTTATTCATGCCATAGATTTAAAAGTCTAAGATTATCTATTTTTAATATTCAAAATTCAAAGATAATGTTTTCTTACCAATGTAATGCATTTTGATTAATGAGAGTGAGAGAAGTTAGTCCCCACATTGTATGGGATAGTTGAGGTGATATGTTTTTATGCTTACATTCAAAGATTAACTAGTGTGTACCTAATAATTTTAAAAATTAATAGAACTTAGACATGTACTTATAATGTGAAAGTTTTAATGGTCAATTATTTAAAATGGATAACACATTCAAGACAAGGATACCCACTATTCCTTAAAATGGATATCACAAGTAAGATAAGGATACCCACTATCATGGATTTTCATTTTTCCTTTTTAAATGAAAATCATAGTGTATTTTAGGTTGTCAACATAGAATCATTGAATATATAATAACCTTTCAAAATGAAATATGACCTTATCCTTCAAATTTCATTCCTGCCATAGATTTAAAAGTCTAAGATTATTTGTTTTTTATATTCAAAATTCAAAGATAACGTTTTCTTAGAATTAATGCATTTTGATTAATGAGAGTGACATAAGTTAGTCCCCACTTAGTATGAGACAATTGAGGTGATATATTTTTATGTTTATATTTCAAGATTAAGTAGTGTGTATATAATCCTTTTAAAAATTAATAAAACTTAAACATACTTCTAATGTGGAAGTGTTAATGGTCAATAATTTAAAAGGGATAACACATTAGATAAGGGTTCCCTCCATTCCTTGAAAGGGATAACACATTCAATATAAGGATGCCCACTATTCCTTGACAAGGATAACACATTCAAGGTAAACATGCCAACTATTCTTTAAAAGGGATAACATAAGTAAGATAATTTAATTCATGCCATAGGTTTAAATGTCTAAAATTATTCTTTTTTTAATATTTAAAATTCAAAGATAATTTGTTTTCTTACAATGAGAGTGAGAAAAGCTAGTCTCCACTTAGTATGAGACATTTGAGGTGATATGATTTTATGTTTATATTCCAAGATTAAGTAGCGTGTACTTAATCCTTTTAAAAATTAATAGAACTTTTAAACATACTTCTAAGGTGGAAGTGTTAATGATCAATTATTTAAAAGGGATAACAAGTTCAAGGTAAGGATACCTACTAKTCCTTAAAATGGATAACATAAGTAAGATGAGGATGYTCACTATCATGGATTTTCCTTTTTCCTTTTCAAATGAAAATTATAGWGTATTTTAGGTTGTGAACATAGAATATATATTAACCTTTCAAAATGAAATATAACMTTATCCTTCAAATTTGATTCATRCCATAGGTTTAMAAGTCTAAAATTATCTATTTTTATATTCCRAATTCAAAGATAATGTTTTMTTACAATTAATGCATTTTGATTAATGAGAGTGAGAGAATCTAGTCCCCACTTAGTATGAGACAATTGAGGTGATATGTCTATGTTTGTATGTTTATATTCCAAGATTAAGTARTGTGTACCTAATCCTTTTAAAAATTAATGAAACTTAGACATACTTCTACAAGCGTTAATGGTCAATTATTTAATTATTTAAAAGGGATAACACGTTCAAGATAATGATACCCACTATTTCTTAAAAGGGATAACAAAAGTAAGATAAGGATGCCCACTATCATGGATTTCCTTTTTCTTTTTCAAATGAAAATCATAGTGTATTTTAGGTTGTCAACATAAAATAGTTGAATAAATACTAACCTTTCAAAATGAAATATAATCTTATCCTTCCAATTTGATTCATGCCATAGGTTTAAAAGTCTAAAATTTTCCAATTTTTTTAATTCAAAATTCAAAGATAATGTTTTTTTACAATTGATGCATTTTGATTAATGAGAGTGAAAAAAGATAGTCCCCACTTAGTATGGGACAATTGAGGTGATATGTTGCTTGAACATTGAGTGAATGATTGTTGAGTATTAAATTTTTTATTTAAAAGTCTTGTCCTCTCAATTATTTCCTATTCAAAAGTTAAACATTGGTTACTTACAATTTTTGGTGTGAGTATGGGGCACTCAAACCAACCTATTTCTGGTGAGTCTTTTCACACATTTTGATCATTTTTTGAAAAACCAATGATTACTGGTAAAGTCTATAGAGGTATACATAGACGACCCGATCCCCCTCTGGATTTGACCTTGTGACCTCTTAGAAGGAAACACATGTTCTTAACCATTAGACCCACTCAAGCTGTATTAAGAGGTTAACCTATTTTAAAATCATTATAATTATACTTAATTTGTTTTTATACTTATATTTAATCTATTTAATTTATTTTTATACTTATATTTAAAGATTAAACAATGCATATCTAATTCTTTTAAAAATTAATAGAAATTACATACATTTATACTATAATAGAAAATACTAAAAAAACACACATTAAAAATAATAATATCCACTATTATTAAAAGAATAACACATTCAAAATAAAGATTTGTTTTCCCTTAAATTGCTATACTCGTTATTATAGATCTTCCTTTTTCTATAATAAATGAAATATCACCAATATCGCCAATCCTGTGATGGTGAGGGTGAGGGTGAGGATAGGGTAGGGTGGGGATATATTTTTCAAATAAAAATTATAGTGTATTTTAAGTTGTCAAGATAAAATATATAAAGACCTTTTGAAATGAAATATAATTTTATTTTCAAATTTGATTCATATTATAGGTTTAAAAATCATTTTTTAAATTCAAAATTCAAAAATAACGTTTTCTTACAATTGATGCATTTTGACTAATAAGAGTGAAAGAAGTTATTCCCCACCTAGCATGGGACACTTGAGGTGATATGTTGCATGAACATTGAGTGAATGATAATTGACTATTACATTTGCGATTTAAAAGTCTTGTCCTCTTAATTATTTGCTATTCAAACATTTGTTACTTACAAATTTTGGTGTGGACTAAGAGGCACTCAAATCACCTCATTTTTGGTGAGCCTTTTTTTTGGTGAGTCATAGTTCCATGCATTTCGATCATTTTTTTGAAAAATCAATGATTTGAATCATCTTAAAATTGGCCAAACCCTTAGAGTCAAAGTTTCATGGAAAAAATTCTCATCACATAGATGAAACTCTTATTTGGCAGCGGAAGAAAAACATAGCAACTACAAAGCATAAAATCGTGAACAACAAACCAAACACATCAACAATCACACAATTGACACATCGATTTATGTGGAAACCCAATACAGGAAAAAATCCATGGGGAAATGAGAGTCGATATTCTTATTATTCAAGGGAGAATTACAATAGTCAACACATGCATACAACCATCCTCTCCTCACAAACACATTGTACTCCACAGTATTGTGTCTTACTCACACACTCTTCTACACATTGCTCATTTCTCACTTCACCTCTATGGGTATGCTCTTATATATAGCATCTCTCAAATAGCAAGACTAACTGATTATAATTAGATCCACTAGTTACACAATCTGTTCACAAAAGAGTGCATGCATGCACATTCTAAATATAGTTGCATGCATGTGCATGTTGGGAAATTCGTTGGCATGTTTCCAACAATATCCACCTTGAAAAAAATTTACTTGATGTATCATGCCCTTAATTAATTCATCACCTATCCTGCAATCCAAGAGAAGCTAAACACCATCACAACTCCACAACTTCTCTAAAAATATTGTTACATGAATCTTCCTGCACGATTCGCTCCAGTATGGACCATTCTGCCTCCATCAATAACCTATCTAATAAACTGATGCACTTGTCCCATTTTGATACGCTAGACTTTTAGTCAAATATGAAACACTTTGACCACCACATAACACCACATCATGTACATGCCAAAGATACCCAATAGATCTTTTCATTCTTGCAAGACATAACCTGAGGTAGGTCTCCTCTTGTCCAAATATCATGAATCATAACCACAAACTAAATCACTGCAACCACTATAGGTGATACTTGTTCTTCTGTGTTTGAAGCACCCATTTCCATGCTCTTCACCTGGTTTTTCCATGTGTATACTGACAACACCAACTCCATGTGAAATGCTGACCATTTCCCATCGAAATCATCAAAATTCCTAATAGCATATAATACTTGAGACATATAACCTATTTCTTCTTCATTAGTTAGGACATAAACCTGAAGAAAATTTACAATGGAAAGCCAAAGGGATTTTACTAGTTTCACATTATTCACACTGAATTTCCTGAGTATCTTCACCACTTTTGTTGTGATAACCAATCTTACCATATTTCTTTTGTTTTTGTATTTCCATGCCCAAGATTTATTTTTCTGCTCCCAGATCCTTCATATCAAACATCATAACCAACTGAGCCAACATGTTGATCTCATACATGCTTGTGCTTGTAACAAGCATAACATTTAACACCAAGATAATAAATATACCATAACCACAATGGTTATAATCACTTCTTGTAAAATTTAGCTCACCATCAAGGAATCAAACATCTTGTATAATTTTCCTAGCATGCTTTAGGCCATACAATGATTCCTGAGTTTGCAAACAAATTTTCTATTATGATTCTAAACTAACCTTTCTGGGTGTTCCATGTACATTCCCTTATCCAAAAAATTCCATGTAAAAAATTTTTAACATCTAGTTGTACTAACACAACTAATGCTAACACAACATGAATAGAAACAATCTTTTAACAACTAGTGAGAGACTTTCATGGAAATCAATACCTTCCAAATACCCTTATGCTACCAATCATGCTTTGGACCTTTCATCTTTTACTATGTTTGATTTTATAAAAGGATATTCATCAAACATTGCATCGCTATCCATGATGATGCTTTGGACCCAGGTCAGTGCCTCCAACAGTCACCTGGGCTCCAAATCCCCAAAAACGTCATTTAGGGCCTCAAAACGGCCCTAGAAGTTTGGAACCCGAAAAACTGTTGAAAACTACCAAGGTGAAAAACTATTTTTTGAGCCAGTGGAATAGGTGGGTGGACACCGATATCCACCTAGATCAATATTCCCTCCTTAGGAATCAATGGTCTACATTTTGTTGAGTTCCCCCATCAGATGAGGGAATTTTTGTTGAATTTGGACCTTGGTGAGCCACTTGCCTTGGTGGAGGAGTTGCCCTGCTTTGAAAACTCAATAAAGTTGGATCCTTTGTTGTCAAGTTCCCTTGATCTGTGTGTCCAGGATCTAATCACTAGATGCCTGTTGCATGCAGGGTTGAGCTCTGTTGGTTTCAACTACTCTGCTATCTCTGAGGTGTCCAATAATGGTGGGAAATATGGACAAAGGAGAGCCACGTTGAAGACTGGGTGCAGGCCAAGGAAAGGGGGAATGTTGAGATCAAAATCATTTTCACCCATAGCCTTGGTGATGGTGTCGGCCCATAACAGAGTGGGAGAGATTCTGATGGGGTCCTATAAGGCATTCTTTCTACAAGTGTAACCAAACTTTATCACCCACCTTAAACTTATGTGGCACATGATGTTGATCATGGCGTTGCTTGTACTTGGCATTAGACTTCTGTAGAATATCCTGAACCTGTTGGTGGATGTGATGGATCCGTTGAATGAACCAGGCATCTTTGTCAACTTCTATTGGAGCAGGGGACGAGTCAGTTGAGGTGGTCTCCAGGGGTAGTGAAACATCCCTGGGGCCCAATGGTTGGAATCTCGACCTCACCTGAAAGGGGTTGTGGCTAGTCAAGCTATGCAGGGCTCGGTTGTAGATATGTTGGACATAGGGAACACTTTCATCCCATCTGTGGGGGTGTTTTGAATTGTACATGCACGGGATATGTACAATCATCCGATTGATGACTTCAGTTTGGTCATCTGTCTCGGGGTGGAAGGTAGTGGATTTGGTGATCTTGGTATCCAGCAGTGACCAGAGGCTCGACCAGAATGTGTTGAGGAACCGACTGTCATGGTCTAAGATAATGGTTTGTAGGATCCCAAAATGTACCCATACTCGTTCAAATAAGTGCTTGGTAGTGGATTTTATTGTGATGTTCTTCTTATAGGCAGCTAGAATCGCCATCTTGGAAAAGTGATCACCAACCACAAAAGCACAGTCATTTCCCCTCTTGGTGGAAAGGAGGCTCGACATGTAGTCCATTGATATGGATTCCCACGGTCTATAAGGAGTAGGTGGAGGGGGTGTACAAGCCCTATTTCTTAGTTGTCAGTTTGGAAATAGCATAGGCGGTGTAGGACTTGATATACTTATCAACATCCTGTCAAAGTTTCGGCCAATAGAAATGTTTCTGCAACACTGCCACTATCGTTTTGATGCCAAAGTGTGCTGCCACCTGACTGTAGTGATCTTCCCAAATCATCTTCATGTGCTCTCTTGACTGTATGCAGAGATGACCCAGATGACACAATATATCATCCGGAAGATGGAAATTAGCGACGATTAAGTTGGTGCCCAACATTTGGTAGGTGGTGGAGAATTCAGGGTTTGTCTCGTAGAGATGGGGCCATCCGGAGTTCTCATGGCCACAAGAGTCTAGCACTGTGGTGACTGTCACGATTGGAGGTCGGCTGAGGGAATCAACTACTTGGTTGGTACTTCCTTGTTTATACTTGATGTTGAGGTGGACCTGTTGTAAGTATGTGGACCACTTCTGATGGTGGTCATTTTGAAATTTTCCTTGTGTATGCATGAAATGGAGTGGCTTGTGATCAGTGTGGATGATTGTCTCCTTCCCAATAATGTAATTTCTCCATTGGCGGCAAGTTTGCACAATGGAGTACATTTCTTTGTCGTAAGTAGGGTACTCAAGGACAACATATGATAGTGTCTCACTATGATATTCTACGAGGTAGTCATGTTGAGTGAGAACAATTCCCACATCATAGTCTGAAGCATATGCCTCGATCTCAAATGGATGTTGCAGGTTTAGTAATGAAAGTACTGGGGATGAGCACAAACGCTTCTTCAAGTCATCAAAGGATTGTTTTCGGGACATGCCCCACACAAATTTTTCCTTGCCGCCACCCCTGGTTACTTGGCTAAGGGCCCATGCAATATGAGAGAATCCCAACATGAACCTGCAATAGAAATTGGTGAGGCCCAAGAAGCTCTGAAGTTCAATGAGTTTGGTTGGGGCTGGCTAGTCACGGATGACCTAGATCTTGGCTTGATCCACATGCACACCATTTTGATCAATGATGTAGCCTAAGTAATGGACCCTATCCATGCCGAAGGAGCATTTTCCCAAGTTTACATATAGTTTGTGTTGTCACAGGGTATGTAAAACCTGTTGAATATGTTGCAAGTGTTTTGTCGAAGTCTTGTTGTAGATGAGGATGTCATCCAGATACACCACTACAAAATTATTGGTGAAAGGTCGTAGGATATCTTCCATCATCCTCATAAAAGTTGTTGGGGCATTTGTCAAACCAAAGGGCATGACCAGCCATTCAAAAAGACCTTCTTTTGACTTGAAGGTGGTCTTCCATACACATGTTTGTTCTATTGGGACCGAGTGGTAGCCAGACTTCAGATCAATCATATTGAAGTATTTGGCCCCCGTGAGCTGATCAAGGAGGTCATTGATTCGGGGAATCGGGTACTGGTTTCAGACTGTGATTTTATTCAGGGCTCGGTAATCCATGCAGAGTCGCCAGGTCCCGTATTTCTTCTGCACCAACATTATTGAGCTCCCACAAGGTGATGAGATGGGATCGATGTGCCCCTTGTGGAGAAATTATTGGATCTACCTCTTGATCTCCTCATTTTCTAACAGAGAGCGACGGTAGACTATCCCACTGGGTATCAGTATGCCTAGGCTCATATCGATGGGATGCTTGACCTGGCAGTGTAGAGGTACCCCAGTAGGAGAGGAGATGATATCTGAGTATTCTTCCACAACCTTATCCACTTGCTTCTATTGTGTGGAGATATCGACCGTGCATGCCTTGGATGTGGCTATGATATTTAACTCACTCGAAGAGAGAATCACGAAGATGAAAAATTTCCCGGTCTGAGAGATGACCTTCCTACATTGCTTGGAAGAGATCAAGGAAATAACACTAGGAGGGACTACCTCGGGTATCCTGTACAATTTCCTGTTCAAAGTACTAATAACACTAGGAGGCCTAGACTCATATACAACATGACATTTCCATAAATAAGGTTGGCCCAAAATAAGATTACAAACGTTGAGAGGAGAAACATCACACAATACCTCGTCTTTGAAAGGATTGATTTAATAGGACAATCGACATTGTTGGCTGACGCGGAGATCGCTTCCTTGGTGGAGCCATCCAATGGTGTAGGGTTGTGGGTGTGGCATTGTTGGCAGGGCCAGGCGCTTGACAACCTCTGCTGAGATGAGGTTCTTTTGGCTGCCACTATCAACGATGAACTGCAGCAGGGTGCCTTTTACACACATCTATGAATGGAAGAGGTGCTCACCTTCTTCTGGCCCTTCTGGTTCACCGGGTTGGAGCTTGGTGGTAGCAATGGTGGCACTAGGTTCCACGTCAATGATCTGTCTTCCCCTTTCTATTCCTAAATTAGAGTCATAACCCGCATTTGATTAAGATGCTTTCACTTCGGCCACCAATGACTGCTTTGAGCGAAAATCAACAATGTTATGCCAAGGGCTCTTATGGAAGTCACACCACTTCCTGGTATCTTTCTTTTTCTTTCCTATGTCCTTCTTTTCTTGTGGATTGGACTAGTTGGCTTGATACTATACATATTTTATCTGTTCTTTGTTCTGTGGGTTGGGGCCACCCTTTCCTCGCTTTTTATTTGAGGGGTTCCTAGGCCCAAATTGTCGCGTCTTTTGTTTGATCTTCTGCTCGATTTTGACGGCATATCGGTAGGCCATGCCCAAGGACGAGATGTACAAAAAATCCATTTCGGTCTAGATGTATCTAAGCAGAGCACCACAATACTTGAGCACCAGATGTTGCTTCGAATATTTGATACCCAGCTTGGTGCGCAAGGTATGGAAGATGTTTGTGAACGTTGGCATTGCTTGGTCTCTTTCTTTCCGCAATGTGGTCCATTTGGTATACAAGTCGTCATAACTTCCGACATGATAGTATTGTTCCTTAATAACATCCCTAAAGGATTCCCAGGTGGTCGCGACTGTAAATAATGAGGGTTCCTCTGTTTGCTTTTGCTCACAGAATGCTTCCCACCAATCTTTGACATGGGGAACGACTTTGAGGAGTGAAAAAGTAATCTTTTCTCTATTCAAAAAGTTATGGAAAGAAAAATACCCTTCTAGTAGACTCAACCACTTGTATACAACATCTACGTCTATCTGACCTTCAAAGATAGGAATATTGAAGTTGATTTGTATCTTGAAGGGGGCGACACCTCCACTCGAGGAATATGTGTCTCCTATTGGTAGCCACCAAAGGATTTGCATGAAACCATCCATCATCTCGTTCCTCTGTTGCATGAGGAATTCCTTAAGCAACATTTTGAAAGGATCTCCTGTCCCATCATCTTTCTTTTCTCCTTCCATGAGAGGTCACGTGGGTGTGCGAGAGATTTTGTTATGAAGAGAAATAAGCTCGAGACCCAATTCTTTGTACCCTGACCTCGTTGGGGACATGCATTAAGAAGGCAAGGAACAGACCGCTCTAATACCACTGATCTGGATTTTATGAGCAGAACGAAATGAATAAAGATTATTAAAATATGTTTAACACAAAATAATAGAGATACAGTAAAACTAGTTTTCTATTCAATAAGGAAATAAGATGGAACTATAAAATGCAGCAGAAAACAAGCTTGCTAGAATGGCGACGGCTTATCTCTAAGAAGAGATGTGATGGTTGCGCCCATTCGCAAGAAGATGATTACAATGAGGATCTGAAGGCCTTTTTACAATAAACATGAATGTGAAAAACCATAGAAATCCAAGAACCTAACCCTAGGAGATGAAGCTCCAAAAATCATGTGGGACGCGTTTGGGTAAGTTAGTACAACAACTTCACGGGGTCGTAACGTTTTCATACAATCTTCGTTTTAGGTACACGATATCCCATTGGAAAGGTCTAACCAAGAAGAACAGTTTTCGACTAGCCCGAGTTAGTGCCTCCAATAGTGACCTGGGCCCCATATCCCCCAAAAAATGATGTTTAGGGCCTCAAAACGGCCCCTGAAGTTTGGAACCGGAAAAAATGACGAAACATTGCCAAGGTGGAAAATTTGTTTTCGATCCAGTGAAATAGGTGGGTGGCCACCGATATCCACCTAGATTAATCACCATATCAGATATCTAGATTTTTGATCTGGTTCCTACTTAGAGTGATGAGAAAAAACATAAGCATCACAATCGAATAATTTCACATTTGAGTAATTACCAGATGACATGTTCATACCTCTTCTTGAATCTTCCTGTCTTTTGCAACCGATGGTGACCGAGTTACCAGATAGCTCAACCGCTTATGTCCACAAATATTGTTGCAACTTGGCATTACTGAACATGCTTATTCGATCCTATCTTCCTTGGAATACTTTCCAAGTTCCATGGATATGAACCTACCTTCATCATATATTTTCAAACACTTGATTGACTTGCCAACACATCAACCTTTCTATAGACCCACCTTTCAAACCTTGACACACTACTCCACCTCAAACTTTGCATTCGAACAACTTTGACCAAATCCCGCCAAACCAACCCATGTGAACCTTTTTGGCTCACCTCCAGAGACTTTACACTGAAGTCTCAATGCTCCACCTTAACACGGACATTCCCTTGACCAAATCCAACCAAGACGACCAAGTAATCCTTCATCGCTTACCTCCAGGCCCATTTACAATGGAGGTCACCAAGCCTTTTATAGGCTTCATTACATGCAATCCATGGACATAATACTACAGGCTACCCAAAAAACAAGGACCCAAAAAACCACATGCTTTGACCTAAAAACCATATTTAACTAATTAAATCTTTCACCGAGTCAAGGTTAACCCAACATACATGCCCCCCCACATATTCAATCTACCTAAATCTACATTTAGACTTTTCATAGGTGACCTGATAAACCAGGGGTACACATTTCTATCCAGGTCTTACAGACATATGTTCATTTACATGCAATCAATTATTGTTACAATTCCAAAGTAAATATAATTTTGTTTTCCCACGGTGACTCAACCATCACCGCCCTGCACCTTCTATGTGAACACAGGTGGTGAGACACAATAGACAGGAAAACTTAATCAACCATACTTGTAGTTGAATTTGCTTCTTTTGTGGAGTCCTCTTTGGATGCTTGTTGTCTTTTCCAACAATCCTTCTTGAGATGCCCAGATTTTCCATAGAACCGACATTTTCCCTTACCCTTATTGTCTTTTGACTTAGACCTGGTTGTACCTTTTTTATCTTTCCCTCCTTATGTAGAGCGACCTATGACCACCATTGCTTTTGTTGTTGAGGTTTCCTTACTGGATCTTTTCCTCATCTCCTCAGACAACAAATCTCCCACAACAATGTCATAATCAATGGCATCTGTTGAGCTGAACCAGATAGATGTGACCAGATGATTCCAAGACTCAGGAAATGAACACAATAGTGTAACCTCCTTGTCCTCATCTTTGTACATTATGTCCATACTAGACAATTGAAAAATTGGAGTATTGAAAACATTCAAGTGATCAACAATTTTCATTCATCTGCCAGACACAAACGAATGGTATTGAGGGCTCTTGCATCCAAATCTTCCTAGTCCTCGTCTGTCATGCTTTCCGGTTTCTTTATCTTTCCAGGCAATGCCTTTTGCAATCCTTGTTGCACAAACAAATCCTGCATCGTGAGCTTCCACAACCCAAAGCTATTCTTGCCACTGAATTTCTCCACCTCAAACTTAAAACTCTGCACTTTTTCCATTAACATAAAATTCCAAAACCATTTCTTATAAAACCAAGCCTTAATATAGAGGAATTTTCTTACTGAAAGGTGAACCTCAAGCCTCAAAAAAATATGAGTTAAAAGATTTTAAAGAAAATATTTAATAAATATTTTGTACGTCAAAACCTTTTACCAAAACATAAAGGGTCCAGCTCTTACCTTGTAATAAAAAAGGGTGATACTCTTCAAATAATTCCACCCTCTTAAGAAAAGAAACAATCCTCCATAAAATATTATAACATACTCCATCCCTTAATTTACCATGGCCATCCTCTTACCAAAGCGATCCTCTTATTATCCATGCATAAAAAAAAACATCCCCTTTCATAATACCTTGAGTTTTGTGCATGCATCCAACACACGAATTGAGTTGTTGTAGTGCTTATATCAAATCTTCCATGTGCAGGTTCAGTAAGAAGTCACTCTCACACACCAAATTTCGTCTAATGGCTTTCTTAAATTCATGCAGATTCGTTCGGCTTGGCTCGCCTTCTTTGATACCACTTGTTGGGTAGCGGAAGAAAAACAGAGCAACTACAAAGCATAAAATCGATAACAACAAATCAAACACAATAGCAATCACACAATTGACACGGTGATTTATGTGGAAACCCAATGCGGGAAAAAAACACTGGGCAATGATAGTCGGTATTCTTATTATTCAAGGGAGAATTACAATATCCAACACATGCATACAACCATCCTCTCCTCACAGACACACTGTACTCCACAGTATTGTGTCTTGCTCACACTCTCTACTACACATTGTTCATTGCTCACTTCACCTCTATGGGTATACTAGTATACATAGCATCTCTCAAACAACGAGACTAACTAATTATAATTAGATCCACTAGTTACACAATCTAACTTCCAACATAGTTCCAACCATCTTTAAGACAAATTTACCCAAAATAACAAGATAATTTAAATACTATTTATTTATCTCACGCTAAAAGTCGTATCCTCTCAATTAATGCCTATTCAAAATTCAAACATAGTGTTTTCAAAGATTTAAAAATGACCATGTTTTCTTATGATTATAAAAAATTCATCCTCTGAGGTTAACCTATTTTTAAATCATTAAAATATATATTTAATTTGTTTTTATACTTTTATTTAAAGATTAAATCATGTATATCTAATCGATTTTAAAACTAATAAAAACTAATAGAAAGTAAATACATTTATACCATTAATTCTTAATAAAAATTAAACACATTTATGTTATAAAAATATTAATAATCTATATATTAATAAAAATATTAATGTATGGTGACTATTTTTAAATTATCGTCACCCAAAAAATATATACAAAACATTTATATGAGGTTAAAAATGAAACTACCTCATTTAAAATGTTCAATTATTTAAAATTGTTAAGTCATTTAAGATAAGGATACCCATTATTTCTTCAAAAAAATAACACATTCAAGATAAGGATATCTATTATTTCTTAAAAGACAACATACAAGTAAGATAAGGATGACTGCTAGCATGTATTTTCTTCTTCTTCTTTTTTTAATGAAAAAGATAATAACTTTTCAAAATGAAAGATGGTAAAGTCTAAGGAGGTATATATACCCTACCCTCTTCTGGATTTGAACTTATGACTTTTTAAGAGGAAACACATGTTCTTAATGATTAAACCCACTCTCATTGCATTAAGAAGTTGACCTATTTTCAAATCATTATAATATATATTTAATCTATTTAATTTGTTTTTATACTTATATTTAAAAATTAAACAATGCATATCTATTCCTTTAAAAATTAATAAAAAATACAGAAAATAATAAAAAAAAACACACATTCAAAATAATAATATCCACTATTCACATTCAAAATAAAGATTTATTTTTCCTTAAATTTCTATACTCGTTATTATAGATCTTCCTTTTTCTTTAAATTGCTAACATAAATGAAATATCACCAATCCTTTGAAATATCGCCGACATCGCCAATCCTTTGAAAGTTTAAAATTTTATATTTTTAATATTCGATGTTCAAAGATGATGTTTTTGTGGTGCAGTTGAGGTGCACCGCCTGAATGGTTGTTTTCATATCCAGAGATTTTCTTGTCCTTTCATATCCACACAATGTTCAAAATTAAACGTAAGTTGACTTGTTTTAAAATTATCTATCACCCAAAAATATATACAAAACATTTATATTTTTAATATTGAAAGTTCAAGGATAATGTTTTCGTGGTGCAGTGGAGGTGATAGGTCGGATGTGCACCGCCTTGTTCTTTCATATCCAGAGAATCTCATCAATTACGGTGGAAGAGATATTAAACTTAACGTAAGGTCACTATTTTTAAAATTATCATCACCCAAAAAATATATACAAAACATTTATATGAGGTTAAAAATGAATCTACGTTTCTATAAATTAAATGAAAACTCTCACGCATAGCATAGCAGCGATTGTTATATGGTTGTGTACTTGTGGTATAGCAGCGATTGCTATATTTCAAAATCCATTCCTTTGAAAAGTGGCATAGCAGCGATTTCAAAATCCATTCCTTTGCAGAGATGGAAATCTGTTACGTTCCTTCTCTTTTCTTCTTTTATTTTATTATCCTTGGCCTCCCTTTTGCGTTCTCCACTGTTCACTTATCTAATCGTCGCCATCCTCATCTCAGCAATGCTTCTGATCACGAGGCTCTGCTGGGATTCATGTCTGCAATTACTCCTTCTCCACTATCCACTACTTGGAAACCAAATGTTTCCTTCTGCAACTGGACAGGCATCACATGCAGTCGGCGCAGACCAAGAGTGGTTTCTCTCAACGTTTCAGGCATGGATTTACAAGGTACTATCTCTCCTCTTCTCGGCAATCTCTCCTTTCTTAGAGTTCTCGACCTTAAAAATAACAGTTTCCACGGTCACATTCCCTATCAATTGGGAAGCCTTTTTCGCTTAAAGGTACTTCGCCTGTCTCGTAATCAGCTCCAAGGTTCTATTCCGCCCACTCTTGGTGGCTGCCGCGGTTTACGGAACTTGACTCTGCCCTATAACAATCTGACGGGTACAATCCCGGCCTGTTTAGGAAACATGTCCTCTTTGCACAACATAAATTTGTATAGCAACAACCTTCACGGGAGTGTTCCTTCCGAACTGGGTCTGCTAACCCAGCTGATATTTATTAGTATAGAAGATAACCATATCACTGGTCAAATTCCATCTTCCTTGTCCAACTGCACCAATCTTCAGAGTTTGGCGTTAACCCTTAACCAGGTTACTGGTAACATTCCAGCGGAGTTGTGCAGCAAGAACACCCAGCTGACGGGGCTCTATCTGTCCCACAATCAGCTGAGTGGCAGCATTCCTTCTTCCCTCTTCAATTGTACTAAGTTTCAACTGATCGATTTAGGGGTTAACCGGTTAAGCGGTGTAGCGCCCACAGAGTTTGGTAAGTTGAAGCATCTCCAGGTGCTAAGCTTAGGAGAAAATCAACTGACTAGCGACAGCTCCACGACCTTGCCCGTTCTTAGTGCGCTTACTAACTCTTCTATCGTACAACACATAGATTTATCCGGTAATCATTTCACGGGACGTTTGTCCTTTTCTATAGGCCGCCTCTCTAAACTTGACTGGTTGAATTTGGGCAGTAATGAATTAGGAGGAGAAATACCTCCACAGATTGGAAACCTAACTAGTTTAAATGTGCTTGATTTACACGGCAATTCTTTTACAGGGTCAATCCCTACTTCACTTAATATGCTTCAAAATCTAGAGAGATTATATTTGGGATCCAACAATTTACAAGGAAACATTCCCACGGAAATTGGACAATTCAAACGCTTAGGTTTACTAGCCCTCCACAAAAATAATCTCTCTGGAATAATCCCTGATTCTATTACCCATCTCCAACAACTAAGATATCTAGGTCTTCATCTGAATCAGTTATCAGGTAATATACCTGCAAGTCTAGGGAAATGTGTGAACTTACTACTACTAGACCTATCACACAACAAGCTAAGTGGGCACATACCTCCAGAGGTTGCAGGCCTTGTAAATTTAGCTTTATATTTCAACCTGTCCAATAATTTATTACAAGGCCCGGTACCGTTGGGATTGACCAAGATGACTATGCTTCAAGCTATAGATATCTCTGCAAATGGGTTAATTGGTTCCATTCCAAGTGCACTCGGAAGTTGTGTTGAAGTAGAATACTTGAATCTTTCCTACAACACCCTTGATGGTCCAATTCCAGTTTCACTCAGTGAACTTCAAAGTCTTCAAGAAATGGATTTCTCTTCCAACAATTTGTCGGGTGGAATACCCAAGTCGTTGGAAAATCTCAAAATGCTCCACCACTTGAATTTTTCATTCAACAAGTTGTCAGGAGAAGTCCCTAGAAGTGGAGTTTTCAAAGAGCTTGGTGTCACTGCGTTTATCGGAAATCTTGGTCTCTGTGGACCTTGGGTAGGTTTGTCACCATGCTCTACTCACAAACATAAAAGTGTTTTGCATTTGAAAAGAGTCATCATACCTATTGTTGCAGTGATAGCCACTGTTGTATTGTGTTTCTTTATGGGAATCTTGTGGAGACAAAATCACAAGAGACATACTCTTAGAGAGGTTGAGGCATCCTTAAATGTGGGGCACCGAAGAATTTCCTATGCAGAGCTCATTACTGCAACAGATGGCTTTAGTGATGCCAACTTGTTAGGAGTTGGTAGTTTTGGGAAAGTGTTCAAAGGGGTTCTGAATGATGGCACAATGATTGCTGTCAAGCTTCTTAATCTAGAAAATGAAGGGGCTCACAAGAGTTTTAATAGGGAGTGCAAAG
>ML778873.1:1030702-1041868 GCA_009831015.1 Picea engelmannii
AGGTATATCTAATTTCTCTCTGGATTTTGATTTCTGTGAACATTGTGTATATGGGAAGTAGAATCGGGTAAGATTCCCCTCTAGTGCAATGAGGACAAAAGGAATTTTATAGCTAGTTCACAGTGATGTGTTTGGACCTGTGTCGGTTCCATCATTGGGAAAATATGTGTACTATGTCTCATTTATAGATGAATTATCAAGGAATACTTGGATATATTTCCTCATGAAGAAATATGAAGTCTTTAATAGGTTTAAAGAGTTTAATTCTCTTGTTGAGAATCAAACATAGAAAATAATTAAGGTGTTGAGGACAAATAATGATGGAGAGTTCTATGGGAATGAATTTGAAGAATTATGTAAGAAGTGCAGTATAGCAAGGCATAATACTACTCCATATAAACCTCAACATAATGGAGTTGCAGAAAAGATGAACATGACATTAATGGAAAAATAAAGGTGCATGCTAAATGGTGCCAGGTTAGGGAAAGAATTTTGGGCAGAGGCAATGGGTATTGCATGTTACCTGGTCAACATATCACCCTCGTCAACATTGGATGACAAGACTCCATAAGAGGTGTGGACTGGTAAGAAACCTTCTCTCACACATCTCAAGGTATTTGGCTGTGAGGCCTATGTTCATGTTCCAAAGGAAAACAAGAGTAAGCTAGATAAGAAGGATGAAAAATGTATCTTTATTCGGTATAAAGATGGTATTAAAGGTTATAAGATTTGGAACCCAAAAAATAAGAAGGTTGTGTATAGCCGAGATGTGGTATTTAGAGAAATAAAATATGTTGTCAAACAAGATGTCCTACCAAGTAAGGAAGAACCAGAGAAAATAGAGTTTGATTTAAAGGATGATGAATCAAACTCTACAGAAGAACAAGAATCCGAAGAAGAAGATCCTCATACTCCAGTATTGAGGATATCGGTTTAGGAAATAAGGAAACTGAAAATATATAATCCGTCTGATTTCTATTCAAATTTTGCTATTTATATTACTAGTGATGATCCTAGAACTATTAGGGAGGCAGTGGATTCAAAGGATGGAAAACTTTGGAAAAAGGCCATGGATGAAGAAATGGCAGCCTTGGATAAGAATGAGGCTTGGAATCTAGTGGAGTTGTTGACTGGAATAAATCCCATTGGTAGAAAATGGTTATTTAAAAAGAAGTTGAATGCAAAAGGAAAAGTGGAGAAATACAAAGCTCGGTTAGTAGCAAAGGGTTATTCCCAGGTTGAGGGAATTGATTTTGGTGAGATTTTTTTTCATGTTGCCAAGTTAACTTCTATTATATTTATGTTATCTGTTGCTACTACGTCTTATTTTGAAGTAGAACAGATGGATGTGAAGACAACATTCCTACATGGGGATCTAGAAGAAGAAATCCATATGAAGCAACCATAAGGTTTTGTTGTAAATGGAAAGAATGAGATGATTTGCTAGCTGAAAAATACCCTATATGGTTTAAAACAATCACCAAGGATGTGGTATCAAAAATTTGATTCTTATATGTTGGGACTTGGCTTCACAAGAAGCAAAGAAGATCATTGTGTATATTTTAAATTAATTGGTGATCATTCGATTTATTTGGTCTTATAAGTGGATGACATGTTGTTGATAGGAAACAAAAAGGAGATTATCTAGGATGTGAAAACTCAGTTTTCCTCTAAATTTGACATGAAGAATCTTTGTGCTCCAAATTTCATTTTGGGCATGGAAATTAAAAGAGATCGAAAAAAAAAGAAACTTTGGTTAAATCAGAGAAAATATGTGGACACAATATTGTAGAGGTTTAATATGCAGGAATGTAAACTGGTTAGGGTCTCTATTCCTGTAGGTGTAAAGTTATATGTGGATCAGTGTCCTAAGACACAAGAAGAGGAGGAGGACATGTCTCGTGTTCTTTATGAGAGTGTGGTTGGCAATTTGATGTATGCAATGGTTTGTACTAGATCGGACATTGCACATGAAATGGGAGTTTTTAACAGGTATATATCAAAACCATAGAAGGAGCATTGGACAACAATAAAGAGGGTTTTCAGGTATTTGTGTGGCACTGCTAGCTATGGATTTTCCTACCAAGGAAGACTAGGACTGGATAGAGTATTGGACATACATGGCTTTTTGGATGTAGACTGGGATGGAGATATACAAGCAGGTATGTGTTTAACCTGTTTGGAGGAGCAATCAGTTGGATGAGTGAGAGACAACCTGTAGTGGTACTTTCAACTACAGAAGTTGAATACCTGGAAGCCACTCATGCAAGCAAGGAAGAAGTATGGTTACAAATATTGTGTTGAGGTATTGGGTTGGTACAACAAGATGTAAGCATAGATTGTGACAGTTAGAGTGTAATTTTCCTGGCGAAGAACCCGACCTATCATTCAAAGACAAAGTATATTGATGTTCAATATCACTTTGTGAGAGACATGGTTGAAGAAAATAAAGTGTTGTTGATGAAGGTGAACACTTTGAAGAATGTTGCAGATTCATTAAAAAAATCTATGAGCACTGAGAATTTCTCTTGGCGTAGAGGATCTATGGGTGATCCAAATGGATCCAAAAAGGCCAAAAATTGAAAGTTCTTAGATTTAGATGAAGCCAACGCCATTGTGTAGTGCTCGTCATTCCTATTCCGATAATATATTATTTTTTGAAAATGGACTCCGTATGCGAAAGATATCGCAATCTGACATTTTTCCCAAATAGGTAAAAATTCAAATTCAAAGTCAACAGTTCATACTGCTGACATCAGCAATATGTCAACATGACACATGGTAGATGATGTCATCATGCTGACGTGGTAGCACCAGAGGCTGACATGTGTCATGCAGATTTGGCATTTTTAGAGGTGGATGTGGCAGACACGTGCACTGTACGGACTGACACATGGCAGTCCATACGATGATGTGGCTAGTGATAGTTCTACAAGTGGCAGTATGGATGACAGGATTACATGAAGTGACATTGACATGTGGCAGTACGGCTATGACATGTTCGATAGGTGGTTGGCTCTGGGTTGGACACGTAGCGTACGAGTTGACTGTGTAGTTGATTTGGTGTTTGACTAGACTGGTGACTGTGTAGTTGAATAGGTTGATATGAGCCAGTGGCAGGGTGACACATGGCCTAATCCAGTGGTTCCACATGGCACCCTGGGTTAGTCCAATAAGGGACGAGTAAAAAATTTGGTATGTAGCTTCGATGGATCGACCTCCGGACCTTCCGAGCAAGAAACGTTCTAACCACCTTCTGCTAGCCACAAGGGTAGAGGGGCATGACTTAAATACACTCCACTTTACATTATTTTGTTGTGATATGGTCCAGGTGTTAGGGGATAATCCCCCGGTCCCGCTGACCAAGGAGATAGACCAGGGGTTAAACCAACAGACGTAGGTGCCATGTGGACTACCGCTTGACCACATGGTGCACCATATGATGAAGAGCTGACGAAAAAGGGGCACACGCCATATATTTTCCAAATGTGGGTTTTTGACTTTAGAGTTGGATTTTTTAATGATTGGTTGTTTTAATGGGATTTTGTCCATTTTTTGAGGATCTGGACCCCATATTGAGGCAAGATCTTGGGAGGAAGTTGGGATGTGACCCCCAACTCAAATCCTATATAAATCGAACCTTTGTTCCATGGAAAACAAGTTCAGAACAACATAATAATTTCAATTTGTGAAGTCCAAGCCATTTTTATGCAGTTAAGCTAGAAGAGTAGTTAACCTTTGGAGGCCATTTCTAGGAGTTCTACTCCACCTTTTTCGTTGTCGTCTATTGCGTTGAGTTCCTGAGATAGAGAAAAAAATTGTTGGGTCAGTTAGAGAACAAATTGATGTAATTCTGATGTAATTTTGAAGTATTCAAGATTAATAATAAAACCTCCCCCACTGAAGTCAAGCCTAGAGACATAGGCAACTTTTCTGAACTCCGTTAACAATTTTTTGCATTATGGTTTGTTGTTCTTAATGCTCATTTATGTTATGCATTCCTTATGATGGTTGCAACATTCTTTCATTTAAGATCCTTCTTCTTCTCTTTAATTTCTAAATGGTAAATCAACTCATGCAAAATACTTAACCAAGTCATTTAAAATATCATTTCGGATCAATGGGAATTGTTGCCCTAGATTATTGACTATGTAACCATGTAAACCCTTGTATGCAAAAAACAACAAGTCGGAGAATGTTGGGTATGTGTTATATTCTTTTCACGACTAGCCCTAGTGTCCTCAACGTTGTGTCGGGCGTGCGGGGGGTTGCAAGGGCAACGCCCCTAAGAATTTTTTTTCCTCGAGAAATGTGTCACCTTTTTTCCCTCATTTTTTAGTGTTGCCTAGATTTTCGTGTCCATTGTTGGGTAGTTTTTCGGCACATGGTTTTTGCTGATGGTTTTCTATTTCCGGTTAAAGAATTAGAGTTGTTGACTAATCTAGGTCATTGGGTTAGGGTTTTGGATGTTGTTGTCTCCTATATGTATATTGTATTGTAAACAATGTATGATGTGAATGAATATAGAATATGTTGGTTTTCCCGGTTTGGGTTTCCAGAGGATAAATCTCTGTGTAAAGTGTGTATTTGCCATTGTATTTTTTTTGTTCTTTTACTGAAAATTTGTTTGCAGAAAATATTGTACAAGGTTAAAATGTACAAACTGGTCCTTATAAGTATGGAGGATAACCATATCACAGGTCAAAATCCATCTTCCTTGTCTAACTACACCAACATTTAGGCATTGGGGTAATCCCTTAACTAGGTTATGGTAACATTCCAACAGAGTTGTGTAGTAAGAAGACCCACTTGATGAGACTCTATCTGGATGTTAATCAGCGGAGTGTCATCATTCCTTCTTCCTTCTTCAATTGTACTAAGTTTCAACATATCAATTTAGGGGGTAACAAGTTTAGTGGTGTAGCGCCCATGGAGTTTGGTAAGTTAAAGAATCTCCATTGGATAAACTTAGGATAAAACAAACTGGATAGCAACAACACCCTGAGGTTTCATGTTCTTATTTCTTATATTAATTGTTCCATCCTACAACTAATATATTTATCTAGTAGTAATTTCATGGGACATTTTCCCTTTTCTATATGTCGCCTCTCTAAAATTTACTGGTTGGACTTGGGCGATAATGAATTAGTAGGAGAAATACCTCCACAGATTGGAAATCTAACTAGTTTAAATTATTTTGGTTTAAACGAAAAATTATTTTATAGGGCCAATCCCTTCTTCACTTAATATCCTTCAAAATATCGATAGGTTATATTTGGGATTAAACGATTTACAAGGAAACATCTTGATGGAAATTGGGAAACTCAAAAGCATAGGTGTCCTGAGCCTCACCCAAAATAATGTCTCTAGAATAATCCTTGATTTTGTTGCCCATCTCCAACAACTAAGATATATATATATATATATATATATATATTGATTAGAATCATTTTTTGGGTAATATACCTACAATTCTATGGAAATGTGTGAACTTACTACTGCTATACCTATCATACAACAAGCTCAGTGGGCACATACCTCTAGAGGTTGCAAGTCTTGCAAATTTAGATTTCTATTTCAACTTGTACAACAATTTATTACAAGGCCCTCTGTTGTCAGAATTGACCAAGATGAATATGCTTAAATCTATAGATATCTTTGCAAATGGATTAATTGGTTACATTTCAAGTGCAATCAGAAGTTGCGTTGAAGAAGAATAGTTGAATCTTTCAGAGTCTTCAAGAAATGGATTTATCTTCCAACAATTTGTCGGGTGAAATACCCAATTTGTTGGAAAATATCAAAATGCTCTGCCACTTGATTTTTTCATTCAACAAGTTGTCAGAAGAAGTCCCTAGAGGTGGAGTTTTCAAATATCTTGGTGCCACTAATTTTATGGGAAATCTTGGCCTCTATGGACCTTGGGTATGTTTGTCACCATGTTCTACTCACAAACATAAAAGTGTTTTGCATTTGAAAAGAGTTATAATACATATTGTTGTAGTGGGAACCACCATTCTATTGTGTTTTTTTATGGGAATATTGTGGAGACAAAATTGCAAGAGACATACTCTTACAGAGGCTGAGGCATCTTTAAAAGTGGGGAATTGAAGAATTTCCTTTGTAGATCTCATTACTGCAACGAATGCCTTTAGTGATGCCAACTTGTTAGGAGTTGGTAGCTTTGGGAAAGTGTACAAAGGGATTCTCAATGATGGCACAATAATCATGTAAGGTACCATGTATATTATAATAGTTAAAAAAAAAATATTGTAGATAATAACAACGAAACAAGACAATAGATGAAACCACAACACCAAAATAATACCTTTGTTGATAGGAAACAATGTTCACTTTCCTCTTTGAAGGGGAAACCTCCAGCAGAACAGCTCTCTATTACAATAATTTTCAAGAAAACACTTCTCATACCCTCTATTCCTATTTATACTAAATATATCTACCCAAAAGAACAATCTAGAGGAAGATCCTTCTAGAAGAAAAAGCTTCTATTAGGTCTTCTTACATTTGACTTATTCTTCCTTATTGCTAGGCCTTATTAATATCGACCTTTATTACATGGAAATATATTATTCTACCTACGTGAGAGGTTAGGGAGGTTAGGTACCTAACATTCCCTCCCGCTTGAAAAACAACCTTGTCCTCAAGGCTTGAGATGAGGAAATTGTTGAAGATTGGTGGCCGACTCCCAGGTGGCATCTTCTGGAGTTTTATATTTCCATTGGACTAAGAATTCCTTGATGGTGTGCTGACGGAGATGATGCTCTCGCTAGTCCAAGACTTGTTGTGGCTGCAACCAAATGGAACCTTATTCATACAACTCAAGGAGACTGGTTTGAGTTTGTCACTTAGTTCCAATAACCTTATTTAAGCAGGAGACATGAAAAACCTGATGGAGCTTAGAATGACTTGGTAGAGATAACTAGTAGGCCACCGATCCCACTCACTTGAGCATGGTATAAGGACCATAAAATTTGGGAGCAAGTTTATGACAGTGTTCATCTTTGGGTGAAGTATTCTTATAAGGTTGAAGTCGAAGAAACGCATGGTCCCCTTCAACAAATTGACTTTCAAAATGACCTTGATCTTCTTGTTGCTTCATGCGATTCTAAGCCATCAACAAATTGTCTTTGAGGGAATGAAGAATAGCCTCTCGGGCTGTAAGTTTTTTTTCAACCTCCTGAACCTTCAAAACCCCTGGCATATATGAGAGAAACAATGGTGTATTTTGGCCATATACTGCTTCAAAAGGAGTCATGTGAGTAGTTGTATGGTAAGATGTGTTGTACCAAAATTTAGCTAGGGGTAACCACTGATCCTGTTGATTTTTCCTCTCATATGAAAAACACCTCAAATATGTTTCCAAACACTTGTTGACAAATTCAGTCTAGCCATCCACTTGGGGGTGATAAGCGGTGCTAAGATGCAATTGGGTGCCCTGTAGCTTGAACAATTCTTACCAAAAATTGTTGGTGAAAGTGGGATCTATGTCAGAGACAATAGAATTAGGTATGCCATGAAGCTTGAAGATATTATCCATGAATATTTGAGCCACTATGGATGCTGTGAATGGGTGTTGAAGAGAAAATAAGGAGCATATTTGGAAAGATGATCGACGACCACCATGATAACTAACTTATTTCCCGATTTAGGTAAGCCAATAATGAAATCCATAGAAATATCTCTCCAAATAGCAAGGGGGATCAGAAGTGGTTGGAGTGTGCTCGGATCTTTGACTGTTTCTCCCTTGTTGTGTTAAAATACCTCATATTCAACCACAAAGGTGCAGACGTCTTGTTTCATACTATCCTAGAAAAAAGAATGTTTGACCTGTTCATAGGTTTTGGTAAACCCTGAATGCCCAGTTGTGGGGTAAGCATGAAGTTCAGAAAGCACCATGTATTTAAGTTGTGATTGATTGCATAAATATAAATGACCTTTGTAGAGAAGCTCTTCATTGTGCCAAGAGTACCCTGGAGAATATGGATAATTGTGTTGCAATTGGTGGATCATGATAGAAATTTCGGGGTCTTGCAGCAATTCCTGGAGAACAACTTGGAGCCAATCTGCTATAATGAAGGAGAGGGAGAAAAGGGACCCGTCTTCTTCATACTTCTAGGAAAGAGCGTCCACAACTACATTTTCCTTTCCCTTCTTGTAGATGATCTCATAATCATAGCCAAATATATTGGTCACCCATTTTTGTTTCTCTAGTGATGAAATTCATTGTTCCAGAAAATACGTGAGACTCTGATGATCAATTTTAATTTGGAAGCATTGTCCCAATAAATAAGGACTCCAGAGATCCACAGCATGTAGAATAGCTATCATTTCCTTTTCATAAATGGATTGGCCCAAATGTCTCTCTAAAAGTTGTTTTCTAGTGAAAGACAAAGGCATGATATCTTGCATGAGGATGGCCCCAATTCCTTTCCTAAAAGCATCACATCCCAGTACAAAATTCTTTGTGAAGTCTGCAAGTGAGAGGATAGGGGTCAAGAAAATAGAATCTTTCAAGGATTTGAAGGAGTGATCAACATTTGGAGTCCAAGTGAAAGAATTATTTTTAAGGAGAGAAGTGAGAGGAGCTACAATTTTTCCATAATTCTGAACAAACTTCCGATAATAGACGGTTAAACCCAGAACACCGTGAAATCTCTTAAGAGTTTTAGGGTGAGGCCAATCATGCATAGCTTCAATTTTATTAGGATCCACCCGTACACAATCCTTGCCGAAAATCTGACCTAGGTACTCCACTTTTGAGGCTCCAAAGGCACATTTAGATTGTTTGAGGAAAATTTGGTGCTTAGAGAGTAGATGGAGAACTTGATACACATGGGAGAGATAGGATGTCCAAGTTTTACTATAGATGAGAATATCATCAAAGAAAACTAAGAAAAAATGAAGGAGAAAAGGATGGAAGACATGTTTCATAAAACTTTGGAAAGTGGAGGGAGCATTACATAGGCCAAAGGGCATTACCAAGAACTCATAGTGACCCTCATGAGTTCGAAATGCAGTCCTTAGGAATGTCTTCTTCTTTCATATGGATCTGGTGGTATCCAAAATGTAGATCAAGTTTGGTAAAGTACTAAACACCACCCAATTCATCCAAGATGTCATCAAGGACAGGAATGGGGAATTTGTCTTTGATTGTGAGTTTGTTGAGAGCATGAAAATCAGGACATAGGCGCCAACTAAATTCTTTGTTTAGTACCATGACCACAGGGGAAGAATAGGGGTTGGTATTAGGATGGATAACACCTTCTTCTAGAAATTCATGAACAATTTTCTCAATTTCATTCTTCTAGGAAAAGGGATGCTGAGAAGGGTGAACATTGGGAGGAAGACTATTTAGTATGAGAGGAATGGAATGATCATGGACTCCACAGGAAGGGAGGAGTTCTTTGGGAGTGGTAAAAAAAACTTGGTGGCGAGAGAGAATAGATTGGAGGTCAAGATGCACATAGGGTGTCTCAAGAGAATGAATGGATTGGAGTTGGGAAATAATGTCGGAATGACCCTTTTTGAGGAGATTTTCCATGTGATGGCACTAATAAATTTGGGTCAAATTCCGACGGAGTGTTTGATGCAATTACCACTTTATATTTTCGAGAGAATGACAAACAATGGACCCCCTCAAACGTCATTTCACATGATGTCGCTTTTCTGACGCTATAGATATTGTCTCTCTTGCGACATTTCATGCAGACATGTGCCATCTCAGATTTGATTGTCCAAACCCCATATAGTCGTTGCTACAATGACACCAGAGACATCGAAATTTCGACATCCCATTTCGTCGATCTCCACTACATGGATGCCATGGGAGCGACGTTATCGACATCGTAATACCGACCTATGGTAACATCGTACAACCATAATTAAGCTATATATCAACGACGTGGATGCCATGGGGAGTGATGTTATGGACTTCGTAATACCAACGTATGGTATGCCATGGGAGAGATATTATCGACATCGTAATATCGACGTTAATATATATATCACCGATGTATATGCCATGGGAGCGATGTTATGGACGTCACAATTCTGACATATTATAATGTCACTAAACCGACATTAAGATATATATCACTGATGAATATGTCATGGGAGAGACATTACAATATGTCAGAATAGCGACGACTTGTAGGTATTTAAAAAAAAATGTTTGAAATCAAAATTTTCAATGAAAATTGAAAATTTCTTTACTTTTCGAGTATTCATTGTTGGTTTACTCCAATCAAATTATTTCATTAATTATTTTGACATATCACTCCTAATTAATAATAATTCACTGATTGTGTCAGAATTGAATGAAATATCATACAAAGTTCAATTGATTCAAAATAATCCCATTGGTTCATGGAGGTGGGTCCTTAATTAATAATCATTTAAGACTATGTGGTTTCCATAATAAAAATGATTGATATCTTGAGATATATTATATAAGGCTATCACATATTTAAACATATCGATCACGACTATTCTCACAATATCTTGAATCAATCTAATATTACATATATCTTCATGGAAATTGTAGAACCAATTTGGTGGGGCAAGATTTAATAGTTGGAGTGTGCTATTCCTCAAATTGGATTGGAACCTCATGCATTCGATAGTTGATCACTCATTCTCCTTTCCAACCTATATATCATAGAATAATCATACCTACTATCTTGTGGTTAGGCCTACTCTTATTCCCACCCCCTACGATCAAGAGAAATGGTGACCAAGCATTGAAATTTGTATTTTTGTGTAGTGCATAGAATTCATTCCTTAGCATTTAATAAGAACAATAAGGCCAAACTCTTTAATGATTATGAATTTATTCGTGGCTAGAATCAATGCTTCATAGTGAGGATCCCACCTCCTAAAGGAATGATCATCTGAGATCAATGATGACCTGATAGAGAAATTCCAACTAATTGACTATGTGGTCATCCTCCAACCGATCAAACAATTGACTTGATCTACTATTGACAACATGATACATGATTTTGAAACTCCAAGCAAGCAAAAGTGTTGATTAAGGTTGGTTGTCATTGATGTCAACCCTTGAAGAAAGACCCGTAGCACAAAGGTTTGGGTAATGGACCCAATAGTGTTTGATGTAAATATGACTCATTATTGTTTTGTCATGGT
>ML778873.1:1071562-1086652 GCA_009831015.1 Picea engelmannii
TGCACCCAGTACTTTCATGAGATTGATGAACGAAGTCCTGAAGGATTTCATAGCGAAATCCATCATTGTATATCTTGACGATATATTAATTTTCAGTAAAACAGAAGCAGAGCATTTAAAGCATTTAGCTGCAGTGATGAGGAGATTACAACAAGAGAAATTGTTGATTAATATGAAGAAATCATCATTTATGAGGATATAACTCATTTATTTGGGTTTTGTTATATCTACAAATGAGTTAAAGATGGATCTGGAAAAGGTAAATGCGATTAAGAATTGGCCATCACCGAAGAGCGTGTTTGAAGTTCGAAGCTTCCATGGTTTGGAAAATTTCTACAGGAAATTCATTCGAAACTTCAATGAAATTAGCGCACCAATGATGGATACGGTGAAGAAAAGACACAAAACTTTTCACTAGACAGAAGAAGTAGAGAAAAGTTTCAATATGCTGAAGAAGAAGATCACGGAACAACCAATTCTAGTTTTGCCAGATTTTATCAAGACATTCCAGGTCAAGTGTGACGTGAGTGGATTTGCAATTGGAGCGGTCTTGAGCCAAGATGATAGGCCGATCACATACTTCAATGAAAAATTGAATGAAGCGAAGATCATGTACTCAACATATGACAAAGAATTATATGCAGTCATACAAGCGCTGAAGAAATGGAGACATTATTTGGTTCCTAAAGAGTTTGTTTTGTATAGTGATAATCATGCTTTACAATTTGTAACTCAACAGGAGAAGTTGAACCAAAAACATGTTAAATGGATTGAATTCATGCAGAATTTTACTTTTGTGATTAAGCATATTTCTGGAACTGCTAACAAAGTTGTTGATGCTTTGAGCAAGAAATGTTTGCTTATGTAGGAATTTAGAGTCAAGACTTTGGGTTTTGATAACCTCAAAGAAATGTACAGGGGTGATCTAGAATTCAAGGAGGCATATGAGGCATCTGAGAATCCAATTCTCAAAGATAGAAGTCAATGGACTGAATGCATGATCTAGGATGGATTATTGTTCAGGGGAAATCAGTTATGTATTCCAAAATGCTCCATGAGGGAAAACCTACTGAAGGAAAAACACAGTGGAGGATTGGTTGGACACTTCGGTCATGATAAAATGTTCTCAAAGTTAAATGGCTCATATTTTTGGCCAGGGATGAGGATAGATGTTAAGAAATTTGTGGACAGATACAAGATTTGTCAGCACACAAAAGGGAAAAGGCAGAACATAGGGTTATATCAACCATTACCCATACCAGAAAGGCCGTGGGATGCAGTGAGCATGGATTTTATATTGGGACTGCCAAGAACAAAAAGAGGATGTGATTCAATCTTTGTGGTGGTCGATAGATTTTCAAAAATGGCACATTTCATACCATGCCAGAAAACCAGTGACGCAACTCATATTGCGAACTTATTTTTCAAGGAAGTCGTCAGACTTCACAACTTGCCAAGGAGTATCGTTTCTGATCGGGATACCAAGTTCGTTGGACATTTATGGAGAACTTTGTGGAAAAAGCTAGGGACAATTTTGTATTTTAGCTTAGCATATCATCCTCAAATGGATGGACAGACAAAAGTTCTGAACAGAACCTTGGGACATTTGCTATGGAGCTTAGTGACTGAACACCACAGTCAGTGGGATCACATTTTTCCATAGGCAGAATTTGCTTACAATGATTCACTCAACAGAAGCATAGGATAGAGTCCATTCCAGATTGTATATGGAATGCAGCCAAGGGGATTTTCTGAATTGAAAGATGTGGAACAAACTGAATTCATAAGTGCTACTGCAAAGGACTTTGCAGAAGAAATAAAGGAGCTTCACAGCCGAGTTAAGGAGCGATTGCAGAGTTCAATTCAAGAATATAAGCGGAGAGCAGATCAACACAGGCGAGAACTTCAATTTGAAGTTGGTTATATGATTCTTGCACATCTGAGGAAGGAAAGGTTCCCAAGGGGAATGCATAATAAATTGAATATGAAAAAGATTGGACCATGCAAGGTCATAAGGAAATTTGGGGCAAATGCATATGAGATTGAATTACCCGATGGGGTCGGAATCTCACCGATATTCAATGTTGCGGATTTGTACCCTTACAGAGATGAAGAAACAGGAGAAGAGGAAGAACAGAACGAAGTTCGGTGGACCAAACAAATGCCTGTAGCTGAAAATCCACAAATGGAAAGTATAATTGACAAGAGGGTCAACAAAAAGACCAGGCAAAAAGAGTATTTTGAATACTTGGTCAAGTGGAAAGGACACCCAGTTGAAGATGCCAGTTGGGAAGATGAAACATAAATTCATAAGCATGGACAGACCATGCAAGAGCTCATGAACAGGAGTTCATGAAAATTTTCAAGTGAGGGAGTATGATGCAGGAGCATCGTAAGTAGCCATCTAAGCGAGCATGAAGGCGGAAGATAGCTAGAGGAGCGCAACACACATTTTGCACATTTTGAAATGTTTTTGAAAAATTAATGAACAGATGTTAATGTAGTAGTTAAGGGAAATGTACTTGCATGTTGTAAACAGATCTTGAGCGATTTTCTCTCATCTTTCAATGTAAAAGGCATTTAAGCCCAGTTAATGAAAGTAGGTAGATTTGAATTCATAGATTAGACAGTTAGAGCGTAGGAGGGAGAATGGATATAGACACCCTCGCCTTTGTATCATGGTAATTGTTGTTGTATCATTAGCATAGAGAAGGAGAAGAGAGTTGTAGCAGAGAGTTGTAGAGAAGAACCCATGTACAGGAGTATTTGAGTTAATATATGAAGATTTGATTCAGATTTCATGGTGTTATGATGTTTATTGTTTACATATGCTGAATGGTATGCTTACAGTTGTTTTATTCTCTCTATTATGCATTCATTATTATTCTATGTTGTGTTGAATGTATGATTTCATGTTGAATGTATGAAGTCTGAGAGAGAAAGAGAATGAGTTTCAATTGTTTCTCATCCTGAGAGAGTTCCTGCAAGGAGTGCAGTGAAACGTCCGCAAAGTGTGCATTGACAAGGGTTCTGAGCTATATCTCAAAAAGCTTAGGAGGGATATCGTTGTTCTCATTCCAGCAGAAGTGAAGGTGAAGCACAGAAGCCGTGCAAGGTGTGTGCAGGCTAGTCGAGGCCTTAGAACTTATCAACTAAGGTTGAAGAGTGAAGGACTGTTGTTGCAGAAAGTGCATAGAGTCGAAAGATCAAATACCCAGGAGTATTTGAAATATTTCTACAAGGAGTGCGTGTAGGATTCCTTTTAGAGACTCGAGTTTACAAGTTAAAGCTCAGGAGGATCAACACCTTTGAAGTGTTCAAAGGGAGAACAAGAAGAGAAATCATCGCGCAGAAGGTTAAGTTTCAAGGGAAGAACATTGGCTCATTTCACAGAGATTCTTGAGGAAGAAAATCGAATGCTCAGAATTCTCTGTGGAGAACTTGCGAAGTTGTGAGGACCGTAGGGTCCTGAGGAGTTGCAGGGTGGATAAGGGTTGGACGTACCCATTACGTTGGTGTCAAGGATCAAGGAGGACCGTCGATTCTGGTCAGTTTGGGCCGTCGGATCATTTCACGAACTCAGGGTTCGTGAGTTTGGAGGTGGAAGACCAAACTCTTGGAGTTGTGAAGTCCCAAGTTGCGAGAAGCGGAGGAAGAGATTCAGACCGTTGGATCCAAGCTACGGGAGAACCATCAGATCTGAATCTTTGCGGGGTATCGCATATCGTGAGTTTGGAGGATAGACCAAATCCTTTGGTTGTGTGAATTCCCAGATAGCAAGAAGTAGGGGCAACCATTGGATCAGAACCTCTTCGCTATATCGCGTATCGGGGTTTCGGAGATTGGGAGGAATCAGTTTCGATTGTAGAAGTCACGAAGTGTCAAGGGCCAAGATTTTAGGAAGACACATGGCGCCACCATCAAGTGGGGACCGCGTGGTTGATAGGTGGGCACTCGTCACCTGGGAAGGAGTCAACACCCTGTTGACTTCTCATGCTTTGGGTTCTCATAAGAAACGAGCACAAAGGATCAACATCTCAAGTCATGAAGTTGCATGTTCCAAGAAGCGTTGAAGGAGTCAAACCTTCTCTGACTTTCACACCTCAAAGTCTCGTAAAAGAAGGGCTCGGAGGTTCAACCTTCCAACTCGCAAACTCGCGAGTTGTGAGGGAGACTAGTGCTTATCCCTAGCTGGTGGTTACGCATGGAGGGAACTAACAAGGAGGATCCATATCCCATCGCGTCTTGGGTATCGACGTTGGGTGAAGAAAAAGTCAAGGGTCTTCAACCCACGAACACGCGAGTTGAGAAAGGCGCTTGTGTAGGGACCAGGTCGTGGTCATATGGAAGTGTAAGGATCGACCTTGGTGTTAGTTGCTCAAGGCGAGTTTTCACCAAGACCTGTGGATCGGATTTTTTAAAGGTTTCAGTAGGGAGCCAAAGAAGCCACTTCGGCTTAAGGAGAATTTAGAATGATCCTGAGCGGATCTTGACCCAAGGGTTGGGGTCTGCACCAGTTTTGTATTCCATTTAAAATTTTCTATGCCTGTGTGCACCAGAGATCAAATGCACTCATTTTATCCATCACTTCTTAATTTGATGTCCTTAGAAACCTTAAAATCTTGCTAAAATATAAATGTCTCTTTTTCCAAATCCAAGTATTTTGATGAAAATATTAATGGCTTAGGAATGTTGTTAAAGACCACAATTTGGTCCTTTGGTTGAGGAAACATGTACATGGTTAAAAGGTTTATAGTTCTAGTTTGCTCGATTTTATCAGTAATGATTCCATTGGCTCATTTTAATTCAAACACATTCTTTATTATTGAATATTGACAAATTATATACAAATAAATATGTAGGAAAATACAAGGAAGAACATATGGATTTCTCCTAAATCACAATAGACTAAAACATGTATTTGATGGATATACGAAGGAGATTTCATTCTTCTTAAAGAAATATTTGAAGACTCCTATGCTTTTAACAATGATGTTGTAGTCTTGTCACAAGTATCACAAAATTAATAGAATTAGGCTTGGTATATGTATAATTTCACTACAAGATTACATTGGTTGAATATGTAGTTGAACATAATTTTAAATTACAACGTTAAAATGTTTTCTATTATATTTCACTTTCAAATATATGTATGTTGCAGTTGAGAGATGGGATGATGTACTGAAGGTGATATCAGTGATAAAATAATAGGGGTTAAAAAAATTTGGGTTGTAGTTTGATTCAGATAAATTGTTGGAGATAGATCACACCCTCTAGCACAGAACATTTATGTGACATTGAAGACCTTTGTTGGGTATATACAAGAGGTTTAAGGTATTCACCCAATACAAACATTGTGTCAGTAACAACAATAAGGGACACATGCTCAGTGTCATGGAAAAAGGCTAGCTATTTCATTTGGTCTTATCAACACAAGACACTTCTATAAGGGATCACTAAAAGATTTTGTGTGTGCAGTGATAACCACAATGCAACCAAGTTCATTTCAAATATTATGAAGAGAGATTGTGAAAAACAAAAGTTGTTTCCATCATTTCATGAATGGATTGTGTCCCTATGGGGGATAATTGATGAGTATAATAGAAGCAAGCAACAAAATTTACATAATATAACTCTTAACTACATAACATAACTATACATCTTAGATGTTATGCATCATGTTTGAGTATCTTTTATTTCCACTATAATCTAATGTGTAGCAATCAAGGATACAACAACCAAGTAACTTAAGATCTTATGTGTAGTTTCCTAGATTGATTATTGTATGAAAAAATGAAGGAATTGTTTATCTTAATCTCTAGTAGTTGTTTTTAAGAAAAAATATAAATAAAGGCTCAAGGTCATTATTAGTCCCTACCCTTCGGGATGCAAGGATTATTAGTAATCAATTTTCCATTATTCTATTAGTCCCTACCATAAATTGTCATGTGAAACTACTTTGTAGGGATATTCTAAAGACCCTAAGTGAAGGACGATATATGCTTCTAGGATCATCTAAAATAGACATGAAAATTAGAAAATGTAAAAGAAGTTTTTTGAGTTTCCAATCCTAGTTGTGTTTGTTGTACATGTGATAATGTAATATTCTAGATATAAAAAAGTATGTAGAGCATAAATAAATAGCTAGAAATGGCATATGAACAACAATATAACTAGAATAACACCACAATAATACCAAAATGATACCAGAATAACACTGGAAAAATAACTTTGATTACTGAGAGAAATGTTCACTTACCTCTTTGAGGGGGAAACCTCCAACAGAGAAGAGCTCTATTAAAATAATATCCAAGACAAAAGCTCTCATACCCTTGACTCCTATTTATACTAAATATATCTATCAAAAGAACCATCTAGAGGACGATCCTTCTAGAAGCTAAAGCTTCTATTAGGTCTTCTTACATTCGACTCAGTCTTCCTTAATGCTAGGCCTTATTAATATTGACCTTTATTAAATTGGAATATATTATTCTACCTACGTGAGGGGTTAGGTTCCTAACATGTCCTCCCTCTTAAAAACAACCTTGTCATCAAGGCTTGAGATGTGGAAAATGTTGCAGAATGGTAGTTGATTCCCAAGTAGCATCTGTTGGAGTTGTATATTTCCACTTTAATAAAACTTCCTTGATGGTTTGCTAGTGCAGACGATGCTCACGTTGGTCCAAAACTGCTTGTGGCTATAGCCAAATGGAGCCTTCTTCGTCCAACTCGGGAAGGTTGGTTTGAGTTTGGAACTTAGTTCCAATCACCTTCTTTAAGCAGGAAACATGGAAAACATGATGGAGCTTAGAAAGACTGGGCAAAGCTAACTGATAGGCCACCTGTCACACACACTTGAGAGCGCTATAAGGACCATAAAATTTGGGTGCCAATTTCTGACAATGGTCAGTCTTGAGGGAATTTTGCTTGTAAGGTTATAGTCAAAGAAATGTCTGATCCCCTTCTACAAATTGACATTCAGAGCGACCTTGATTTTCTTGTTTCTTCATGCGATTATGGACCATGACCAAATTCTCTTTGAGGGTACAAAGAATAGCCTCTCTAACTGTAAGCATTTGGTCAGCTGCCTGTACCTTCGAGACTCCTGAAAAATATGAGAGAACTGAAGGTGTCTTTTGTCCATATACCACTTCAAAAGGAGTCATGTAGGTAGTTGTATGGTATGAATTGTTGTACCACCATTAAAATAGTGGTAACCATTGATCCCATTGATTTTTCCTTTCTGATGCAAAACACCTCAAATATTTTTCCAAACACTTGTTGACAACTTCAGTTTGACCATCAGTATGGGGATGATAAGTTGTGTTGATATGCAATTGGGTGCCTTGTAGCTTGAACAGTTGTTGCCAAAAATTGCTGGTGAAAGTTGGGTCATGATAAAAAATAATAGAATGCGGCATGCCATGAAGCTTGAAGACCTTATCCATGAAAATTTGAGCCACATTGGATGTTGTAAATGGGTTTTGAAGAGCACAGAAATGAGCATACTTGGAAAGACGATCAACTACCACCATGATGATTGATTTATTGCCCGATTTAGGTAAGCCTACAATAAAATACATAGAGATATCCCATGAAATAGCAGGTGGAATTGGAAGCGGTTGTAGTGTGCCAAGATATTTGACTGTTTCTCCCTTGTTGCATTGACACACATCACATTTAGCCACAAAATTACGAACATCTTGTTTCATACCATCCCATAAAAAAGAATGTTTGACCCTGTCATAGGTTTTGGTAAACCCGGAGTTCCCAGCTATGGGTGTAGCATGAAGCTCAGAAAATACCGTGGATTTAAGTTTTGATTGTTTACTTAAATACAAGAGGCCTTTGTATCAAAGCTCATCATGGAGCCAAGAGTACCTTGGGGAAACTGGACAATTGGACTACAATTTTTTTATCAGATGCAAACTTTTGGATCGTTTAGCCATTCCTGGTGAACAACTTGGAGCTAATCTGGTACAATGAAGGAGAGAGAAAAAAGGGACCCTTCATATTCATATTTTTGGGAAAGTGCATCCGCAACCACATTGTCTTTTCCTTTCTTGTAAATGATCTCATAATCATATCCAAAGAGCTTAGTCACCCATTTTTGTTGCTCTGGGGAGGAAATGCGTTGTTCCAGAAAATACTTGAGGCTTTGATGATCTTTCTTAATTTGGAAGCGTTTCCCCAATAGATAAGGGAGCCAAAGATGAACAGCATGCAGAATAGCCAACATTTCCTTTTCATAGATTGATTTTCCCAAATTTCACTCAGACAGTTGTTTGTTGGTAAAGGCCAAAGGTTGATCCTCTTGCATAACGACATCGCCAATTCCTTTCCTAAAGCATCACATTCTAGGACAAAGGTCTTTGTGAAATTAAGAAGGGCCAGGAGTGGAGTGGTGCACATGGCCATCTTCAAGGTTTGAAAATCCTGAGCAGCTGCTGGAGTCCAAGTGAAAGAATTATTTTTAAGGAGTGCAGTGAGAGGTGTCACAATCATTCCATAATTATTAACAAACTTGCGATAATAACATGTTAAGCCCATAAATCCACACAAGCTTTTGAGAGTCTTTGGGTGAGGCTAGTCTTTCATAGCTTCAATATTTTTAGGATCCACCCTGACGTCGGCCTTGCCAACAAGATAACCCAAGTACTCGACTTCTGAGGCGCCAAAATCACATTTAGATTGTTTAAGGAAAAGTTGGTGTTGGGAGAGTAGATGGAGAACTCGGTCCACATGAGCAAGATGGTCTGCCCGGGTTTTTCTATAGATGAGGATATAATCAAATAAAACTAAGACAAAATGGCGAAGAAAAGGACGGAAGACATGATTAATGAGGCTTTGGAAAGTGGAGGGAGCATTACACAAGCCAAAGGGCATGACCAAAAACTCATAGTGGCCCTCATGATTTCTAAAGTTAGTCTTAGGAATGTTTGCCTCTTTCATACGAATCTAATGGTAGCTAGAACAGAGATCAAATTTATTAAAGAACTGGGCACCACTCAATTCATCCAAGAGGTCATCAATGACAGGAATGGAAAATCTGTCTTTAATGGTGAGTTTTTTTAGGGCGTAGAAGTCAGGACACATGTGCCAAGAAGCTTATTCCTTAAGGACCATGACCACAGGAGAAGAGTAGGGTCTCGTACTAGGGAGGATAACACCTGCATTGAGTAGTTCTTGAACCATTTTCTCAATTTCATTTTTTTGGGAAAAGGGGTGACGATAGGGATGGATATTGGGAGGAAGGCTTCCTGGGACAAGGGGAATGGAATGATCATGAACACCACGAGAAGGAGGGAGTCCAGGAGGGAGTCCCTGGAGAGTGGAAAAAACCACTTGATGTTTAGAGAGGATGGATTGGAGGTCCTGTGGTGCAGAGCGTGTCTCATTTGCTTGTATGGCATGGAGTTGGGCAATAACACTAGAATGACCTTTTTTGAGCAGCTTTTCCATGTGATGGGAACTATTGATCTCTGGGGAACCGACGGTGATGCCTTGGAACTTATACTATTGGCCCTCCTGGTCGAATTGCATGGTTAATTCCTTAAAATCCATGAGAATGGGACCCAAAGTCCTTAACCATTCTGCACCCAACACAATGTCACAACCACCCATGTTGATAGAAAACATATGAGATTTCAGGTGGTAGTCACCAATTTGGAGATGCACATTTTCACAATGCCCTCCACATTTCATGGACCCACCATTGGTAATCATGATTTGGAGATTATTGGTTGCACATATATAGCAATTAGTTTCTTAGGCAATGCGGCGATGAATAAAATTATGGGTGCTACCACTATCAACAAGAATGATGACCTTCCTATGCTTGATGTAACCAATTAGCTTGAGGGTTTGGGGAGTAGAGAAGCCAGTGTGAGAATTTAGGGAAATAACTGGTTCTACTTCAGGAGGCTCTGAGGGAGGGGTTATGTCAGTGGGTTCATGTGACATGGACACAAAGGAAGCCTCAACATTCTCTTCTGAAACATCCTTTGAGATGGCCATAAAAATATTTTGTTCATTACACTTATGTCCCAAAAAATATTTGTCATCACAATTATAAAAAACGCCTTTGAGTTGGCGTACAACCATTTTGGCCTTGGTCAATTTTTGGATCTTTAGTGGAGTAGAAGGAGGAGTGGGATTTAATGGTTTAGTGCGAGGAATAAAGGAGGGTTTCTGGTTTTGAGAAGAGACAACCTGTTGTGCTTCCTTAGCTCTTTTAGTAGCATCCACCCAACTTTGAGGCCGAGCCATGAGGACATGGGCATGAATCTCATCCTTGAGGCCACTGATAAAACATTCTCAGAAAAAAGCATCAAACATGCCCTCTGTACGAAAATCCAGTCGCTCAAAAGCATCTATAAAGTCTTCCACTATGCCAGATTGTTTCAACTTTTTCAAACAACCTAAATGGTTGGTGTCAATGTCAAAGCATTCATAAAGCTCTACCACAAAGTGTGTCCAAGCAACATACCCTTGGCGAGCAGTTTTTCTCCATTGCCAATGTTCTTGATCTAGATGGAGAACACCATACCGAAGTTTGGCCAACTCATCTGTAATGTCGTACAAAGCTAAATAATGTTCCATTTCAGTTACCTAGCCATTGGGATCCAAGCCATCAAATTTGGTCACATCCACACGCGAAAGACATAGGTCATGTTGAAAGTGATGGGGATGAAAATTATGGGAATGAGAGGAAGTTTCACCTCTGGTATGCAAAGGTGGGTCAGATAAAGGAGGATATGCAGGGATATGCAGCTTGGTGTAGATCAGTGTAGTGATAGATTCAAGATGGGTAGTAATGTCTTGTTTGAGGTCTTGTTGGAGTTCTTCAATTGAGACAATGATGGAGGAATGCATGTTTTTATTGATGGTGGCAATATTGGCACTGAGTTGTCTCACTTCTTGTTGGGTCTCTATGAAATTAGAGTGCAAGGTATTGAAGCGAGCTTCGAATTCTTGGCTACAGGTATCGGCCATGATGATGAGGGAACCGAAAAGAGGTAGGTGGGGTCAAACAATTTGATGAAAAATGATAGGTATGAATGAGATAAGGGAGAAGAGAGAAATCCAACAGAATAGATCTCAAATAGTGGTGCCAACATGATCCAAACTTTTTCTTTTTTTTTTCTTTGTTTTACACTTGTGGAGTTATACTCCGATCTGAAGAATATTGCAGTGATGAAATGCCCAAATGCTTATTCAAGAATAAATGTGTAGTAATTTTGCAAATCGAATGCATGAGACATAGTTGTGCGATAATAGATCTTGTCTGTTCTATTTTTTTGTTTCCATCCCCAATAGATGGGTTTGCCCTGTGCTATATCTCTCTGATATTCGTGCGGGGTCCAACAGTAGTACTCGACCCAATATCTTAGGGAACCAAATAAGGAGGTTAGATAGTTCCCTTAGCCGTACTACCTAACTACCCAGGTACTAGAGAGTATCTTCCCGAGTGTTGTTCTCGGTGGCACTATAGCACTCAGGCGACCAATCGATGTATCTATGGAGGGCTTCAGGAAATCTAGGTTGATCCGTATACAGGTGTTGTCTGATGCGCTATCACTCGAAGTGGTACCAACATGGGTTACAAGGGTGGCCAACAGATGTGTGCTTAGTTACGACTTGTATTTCCTTCATTTATGAATCCCCGACCGCGGGTTTATGCGTTTAACGACAGATCTTTGTAGCTTAAATACGTTGTAATACATCTCTACCCTGAAAAAAAAATTAACCCACAATTTTTTGTCGAGGAAGGTGCTCTAATACCACTTGTAATATTCTAGATATAAAAAGTATGTAGAACATAAATAAATAACTAGAAATGGCAGATGAACAACAATATAACCAGAACAACACCAAAATAATACCAAAATGATACTAGGATAACACCATAAATAACACTTTGATTACTGAGAGCAATGTTCACTTTCCTCTTCGAGGGGGCAACCTCCAACAGAACAGAGCTCTATTACATTAATATCCAAGAAAAAATTTCTCATACCCTTGACTCCTATTTATACTAAATATGTCTATCAAAAGAACCATCTAGAGGAAGATCCTTCTAGAAGCAAAAGCTTCTATTAGGTCTTCTTACATTGGACTTATTCTTCCTTATTGCTAGGCTTTATTAATATTGACCTTTATTACATCAGAATATATTATTCTACCTACATGAGGGGTTAGGTCCCTAACAGATCACTAGGCTTCCCTACATTAAAAAATTGATAAGGTTGTTTTTCCAATAAATTTTCAGTATTTTAGATTGAGTCTTATTGATATAAATGAATCTAAGGTTCATAAAGTTTTTTTATCCCTCTCACTACTTAATAAATCCCAAATTAAGATGGATTTAATGTTAGTTAGCATTTTGGATTGAATCATATTGGTGAATGAATCCATTCCCTGCTCTAACTTCTTATGAGAGATTATTTGGGCTATTTTCTGTTCTCTGTGGAGAGCCCACAAAAGCATAGTATAATAACCCAGAATCTTTGGATGTGGTTTCGAACTTGGAAATTTTGGGACTTATACATGTTGTGGGTCATGCTTTTGTGCATACAAGTATATTATTAAAGGGTTGGATGGGCAAGAGTTATGTATCCCCTTGATATTTTCTATGACTATGTACACCAGAGATGAAATTGATTTGTTTACTCCGTTACATCTTAATCTATTGTCCTTAGAAACTTTAAAATCTTGTTAAAGTCTGAATGTCTCTTTGTCCAAAACCAAGTATTTTGATGAAAAGATTAATAACTTAGGTATATTTTTAAAGACCTCAATTTGGTTCTTTGTTTAAGGAAACATGGTTCTTTGTTTAAAGAAACATGTACATGGTTAAAAGGTTTAGAGTTCCACTTTGCTAAATATTATTAGTAATGATTCCATTGGCTCATTTCAATATTCAAATACATATTTGATATGTTGTCCTTCTTACATTGTTGCATATTGCATATTGATAAATTGTATAAAAATAAATGTGTACGAACATACAAGGAAGAAAATCTAGATTTCTCCTAAATCACTATGGACTAAAACATGTATTTGATGGATGTAGAGAGAAGTTTTCAATCTTCTTAAATAAATATTTGAAGGACCCTGTGCTACAAATGTTGATGAGAAAATGCCATATTGTACAATCAAGCATGATCGGTGCTGAGCTTGAGTAAGCTCTAGGGTAGAGAACTTATGTGAACTTAAAGTTTCGCTAAGATGACTTGGATCAGTCATGCTTCAACTGCTTCCTTTCTTCCAGTGCTTCCAGGGGAGGGGCCTGCCCTCCTAATGCTGAGACTTCTCATGTGAAATTTTCCAACTTCTTATGGTAAGAAGTAGGGAGCTTCTTCATTCCCTCAGTCACCTCGTGGGAATTTTCAACCTTGTTGTTTTTAACAAGGCCATCAATAAGCATCTTTGCAATATTGAGATTGGGCATCAAATTTTTAAGCATTCTCTCAATGTAGAACTCATAAGTTCTGTCAAAATCCCCACCCTTTGATAGAAAATAAATGAAGCTGGAATAGTTCACTGGACCTGGAACACACCCCTTACGAGAGATAACAACAAATATCCTCTTTGCCTCTGTCATATTATTGTCCCTACAAAAACGAACAATGTGTGTATTGAAGTGGATAATATTTGGATTCAATCCTTTAGAAACCATTTCATCCAAAATTGTTTCGACATTGCTAGTTTTATGGCATCCACAAAGGTTGTGCATCGTAATGTTGTATGTTTTAACATCTGGAGGGAAATATCTCGACATTTTTCCCAAAATATCATTGTCCTTGTTGTGTTTCCCTTGCTTGTACAAGGCTGATAAGATAGTATTATAGGTATAAGTGTCAGGTTTACAACAATGTTTTCTCATTTCACCCAGGAATGAATATGCAGACTCTTTCTCATTCATTTCACAAATAGTCTTAACTACAATATTGTAACTTTTCAGGTTTGTTGATACATCCAATGCCTTAAAAGAAATCATGAGCCAATTTGGGGTTTTTAGATTCAACAAGGGCATCGAGTAGGGTATTAAAGGACTTGATAGCCAGTGAAATATCCTCTTTGCCTCTGTGAGGAATAATTAGTGAGCATAATAGAAGCAAGCAACAAACTTAACTACATAATATAGCATAACTATACATCTGTACATCTTAGATGTTGTGCATCATGTTTGAGTCTCTTTTATTTTCACTATAATCTAATGTGTAACAATCAAGGATACATGAAACAAGTAACTTGTTGAATTGGTTAGTAGTGTATACAATTCATTGGTTCAAAGATGAAAGGGCTCAATTCTTTTTGGGTTTTCATTTTAATGATTTATGTGATGCTAATACTATAGATATGATCTGATGTTGATCTATATCATAGGAATGTTTTCTCTTAGTGGGGATTTTGCGGGTACCTGAATTTTTCTCACCGAGAAAGGATTGATATGCAATTTTTCGTTGAGTAGATGTGATTTGAAAATGAATGTGTTCCTAAGGCAAGGTTGGAGAGAAAAATGGATATGTGTGATATTTTGCATACAAAATAGATGTGTGGTGTTTTCCATTTGTTGGGCTTGTGTTTGAAGATCACCAAACTATATGAGTTTGGAGTTTGGTTCTTTTCAGTGGGACTGATCTCTATTGTATAAAATAAATGAGCTCTCAGTCATAGTGTTACTTTGAGTCCAAGTGAATTTGTGTTATGAGACGATAAGTCTAGAAAAATGGTGACTGGACTAGAGATTCATGCGGAAGCTGAATCTCAATGAACACCCAAAAGCCCATTGTTGGATGAAGAGTACTGGAAAGACATGATCACAAATTTTCGAACGATATCTGAAATAATTCTAGAATGGTATCCAAAGACTCCATGATATCGAAATTAAAGAAACTTTTGTTTACAAAAGTTGTCGACTTCATGTATTGTTAAGCACATCTTTCTTATTAAATAATAAATCTTTAAAACAAATTTTATTATTAAATAGAGTAATGATTGATGTGAGATTAAAATATAGTTTTTTGTTTGTAAATTATTGAGACACTAAGATGGATGGATGGATGTTATATATATATATATATA
>ML778873.1:1086701-1099660 GCA_009831015.1 Picea engelmannii
TTCACTATGTAATTCACAATTAGCTTTAAACTATTTTTTTAACCTTTAAATTATTTTAATAATGATTTTGTATATTAGGCTCAAGTTATATTTATATAAATGTTGACTCCCCGACTCCAAAATTTTCAAATAGATAATAAATGGATTATGTATATAATGTCATTTAAAGAAGAAATTGCATGTTAAGTTGAGAAAAAATGTAAAGGCATATCATGTTAAGTTGAGAAAAAATTTCCATATTATGAAGGCAATGCAAGCCAAGTTTTTTGTTTTATGATGTGCACAATCTCTTGTTGTTGTTGCCAAGCATCCTTATAATGAATTTGATCATTTAACATTCATAAGTTAGGATGTTGAAGGTCAAGTGTTTGATAAATGGTTGCATGCCAAGTGTTTGACAAATGGTTACATGCAAAGTGTTTGGAGATAGGCCTTTTTGACAAGTGTTTGTGAAACCTATTATATTGACTAGTTTTTATATTATGGTTAAGTCTCTCTTGACGCGTCTAAATTCACCCGAAAATAGTAAGGGGTTACCCCCAGTAAAAAGTCCCAATTATACCTCTCACTGTTTGGAATATGGAACCCATCCAAATTTTGGCCCGACAACCATTCGTGATTTAGTTTTACCAATTGCAACTTGATCCACTGATGAGGGTGAATGATGGATGGTGATGCAAATGGAATATGTAGATGAAGACTATGCAAATGAAGGTATCTAACCTACTTCTAATCTACCCTATCCTAGCTAGGAGTGAATTAACGTAAGTGAATGAGTTGTGACATGAAACTAACTCTACCAATAACTTCACCCAGACAACTGAAATGAAGAAATAAAGTTAGATAACACATGCACATAAATATATAACCAGAATAGTCTAAGTCACTGTATCACATACATTGGCAGTTCATTCTCTCAGGACATGTAATATAAGAAAGAGTAACAAAAATGCAAGAAAACATGTATTGCATCAGAATAGTCCATAAATAAACATTCTCTTACATCCCATGTGAACAATAAACATTCTACTTGAAATAGTTCATAGAAAAACAACGACACATGCGAGTCCTCTCTATCAAAATTTGACCCCGAAGGCTTCTCTATATCAACAATTTCAATAGTAGTACATGAAACCTCTAAGGACAACTCTCCAATTTTTAGTTGACATTGTATTCCCAAAGTAGTTCATAAGTGTACAATGTTTGAAGATCCAAAAGCCCCACCTTTGGATACAATTTTAGTATTTAATGAAGTTCAATGTGACCCTTCGCCTTCTTCCTTCTTTCGTGACCTTTCGTCTTCCAACATTTGTCTTGTTCCCTTTGTAATGATGAAAAACAAAGACAATTGTTACAATTCAAATTTATATTCTAGTACTGGTGGGACATCATATCTTTCAACCATATGTGTCGTGCGCGCCATGAAGACTGGCCTGAACATGGAAACATTTCCGTCATTCGAGTTTAACAGTCGATCGTCGTGGAGTTTTTGGATCTCCTCTTCATCCATTTGCCTTAGATTTTCCTTGCTGCTCCTCTATTACAACTACATCTGTTGTTATTTCTCCTTCGTCGTCTTTGCCTATAAATTGTATCGCTAGAATGTTGAGCRCAACCCTCTTCTGCTYGGTACKTGGCACCATTCAACATAGATTAAATGAGCATAACTCCAAATAAACTATCAAGACTARTCATTRGAACACATATAACCGAGATATTAAATAATTAAAATATTAAGTAAACTTCCCTGGATTCAATCCTTGGTTTGTCTGCTCATCATTAGAAACCCATGAGACCCTTGATCATYCCCTCATTTCCACGATGTTGGATAGGCGCGGGACTTGAATGTAACCACACACATACTTTCGTAATGGTTGSCTCCCCCCTTTTTCTTGTTCTTTTATGGTCACGTTCCTAGCAAGTCGATTTSCTAATGGAAGACGCTCATGGCACACTAGCCGCAATATCTGTAATATCTGTAACATACAGATTAAAATGTTGACTCTCTCAATCCAGAAATTATTGTGAATAATTAATTGATTGCATAGGCTTGAGGAATAACTGATTGCTCGGTTGTTTCAGTTCTCGGGTCGCCTTATGTTGCTTCCTAGTGCACGCTACGTTTTCCACAAGTCCATTTTTTATTTTTCCCATCATATAAATTTGAGAACCCTCTGGAGTAGTGCCCACGCGACCTGGAAATAAGACAATTTTACCAAGGCCGATATATTTACCTTTAACCCCGATTTGTTTCATCTCAGCCAATGAAATTTGTCCCTCACGATTTTTTTACAGTAATACTAACAGTAATACTAACAAAGGAACTCGATAACCATTGGTGACAGGTCATCATTGGCCAAGGATAGAGCGCCAGGGCCATCATAACATAATCAGAGGTTTTATATGCAGCAAATGCCATAAAGGAACACCAGATGCTCATTTTCTCTTTTGTTGACTTGGTATCCATGCTTCTCCACGCAGTTACGCTAGAGAATGCATATAGTGGCTTGAAATTGGCTTGTTAAATTTGCTTTCAATGAACCCTAGTCTAGTGTGTCGGAAGAGCTTCTTTCAAGTGTTAAGTTTGTCGATTTGGTCGGAGAACTTTGTGTTAAGTTTACCGATAGGTCGGAGAAATTTCCATCACCTTGACGGGAGCATCGACGAAGTTCTTATAAAGTCTGGCGATGGCATCGGAGTGGTTCCCTTTAACTTTGTCAATGACCATCGACGCAGTTCATCGACGATAGCTTCAGAATAGTTACTGTCAACTCTGACGGACGATAGCTTCAGAATAGTTACGATTGGCCTATTTCAGAGAAGAAAAATTCACTTTGATGAACGCTGAAAAATCGCGCTCAAAGACATTTTTAATGAAAGTTTGGGGCTGCATTCACTGTTGCTTTACTCAAAATTGATTCCGCGAGTTCTTGTGTTATATATGATGTATAGGAACTTAGTTCATCCTTTGATTTTGTGTTGATACATCGGTAGCACAAAATAAAAAATCCACCAAAATAGCTAACTAACGTCTCGTGCGCTTAGTACTGTTTAGACACTGAAAGGACCAAATTTCTCCCAAAGTGCATTTTAGAAGCAACGCAAGACCAATAGGTGTTGTGGTTAACCGATTTGATGCTAGGCGATGCTTTCACAATGAATATTTAGTCATAACATAAAGAAACACTAAGAAAACAAGCTATTACCATGTGCATGAAGAAAGCCACTAGGGACACAACAAACTTAATTATCACTGCAATATGAAGTGGGTCAGGCACAATAGATGATCAATGAATGGATTTCTAATTAGGCGTAAATATTTTATTCATTGATAATGTAAGGATATTGATTGATAAGCACAGCAAGAAGGAATCCGAGCTGGGAGGGGGGCAAGATAGGCCTCAAGACGAAAGTGGTCTATGTTGAGTTGGTCAACATTGGAGAGAGGGACAATATTGTTGATGAATGCAACAATGGGAGACATCCTCCAGCTTACAAACCTGTGAGATGTGGAACATAGTAGCTATGTGAAGCCTTTCTCTGAGCTTATAAATCTGAGAGAAATCCCCTAAGAAGGGTTCGTGGTTCCAGCCTGGGACAGAGCTAGGAACGTAGAGATGACCTCCTCCATCACGTGAGTGAGAAGAACTCCAAATGATTATCCGGTGGAAAATCAATCTGTTGAGTTAGGACGTTCCTGTGGTTGAGCACAAGGTGAACGTGGGAAATCCCAAAAGTGTTAGGCACATCGTCATGTGAACATAAATGAAGATGATGTGATGGCCTCCTCTGAGCAACATAGTTGATGAGAAAACTCCAGATGATTCTCTTGTCGGTGGCAACGGGAAAGAAGATCTGTAGAGTGGACGTGCCTATGGATGAGCACAGGTGAACGTGTGAAGATCCGGTTCATCTGTGTAATGCAGTGAATCAAATCTATGACATCCCTATGGATGTGCCCCTAGTGGATGAGCATTAGTGGGTGTATCAGATCCTTTGCTATATATATTCTTCAAGAGTCAGACCTACCTGTAACTCTAATTGTTATGTAAAGGGTACAGGTCGGCCCCACCTTAATGTGATTAATAATAAATGTAAAAGATAATTAATATTAATATTGATATTAATTATAATAAATAATAAATATAATAATAAGTATATTTGACTTAGAGAGGTCAACCCTCTTGTGCCAATAGACGTCCTTGTTAATTGGTCAAAGTCTAATATAAGTAGGAAATGATTCTCCATTGTAGAATCATATCCTTCTTGTGTGTTTTGGAAATTTCAGCAAGTACTTCTCCTTGGCAAAGGTGTGCACCTCTCTTGGGCGCTAGTCTTCTAGGGCTTAAGCACCCTCTTGTGTGCTAATTCATTCTTGGTGGTGAAAGGTATTTCTCTTGAAGAATATAGCAAAGGATTTGGCTGGGTTTTCTTCCCTTGTTGAGAAGGGTATCCTAGGATATATCTTGTGTACTTGTGCATGGTGTTTCTTCTTGTGATCTTGATTGCGGCAACACTCTTGTTTATGGTTAAGACATGATGAAATAGAAATTAACTACATGCTTAACCTAATGCTATGAAAAATAAACATGGTATCAGAGCATAGGTCTTGAAAGAACCCATTGCACAAGCATCTAGCAAGTCTCATCCTTTACCAATCTTCCCACCCCTTCTGCAGAACCATACGACCCTCCTAGGGTTTCCAAAAAAATTGTACGACCCTCTCCTTTTGCGTGTTTTAGCCCCTTAAAACTTGGATGCTGGGGATACTTTCAACATAGAAGAGTACAACCTCTTCCAACGTATCTCTAGAAGATCTCAAAATGAAATTCCGAGAATTTTTTATTTTTGGCCCTAGGGTTTCTAGGGTGCCGAAATTTCCTGCAGAATATTAACTTTGGTTTTCTGAAGAAACATTTCTGAATCAGCAAAGCATCTCTTTGATACTATCAAATTGATTATTGGCAGTCATAAGTCCAATATAATCCAGTCTACAAGGATTCAATAAAAATGAAAAACAAAACTCCAATGGAAGATAGGCTTGATGGAGCAAGCAACTCCAGCCCCTGGAAATCAAAGCTTCTAGTCACTCTTGAAGAAGAAGATCTCTTGGATGCAATAACTAAAAATCTACCAGAAAAAATGACTAATTTAGAGAAGAAAGTAAGAAAATAAGATGACGTCATAGAAAGGAAAATAATTATCTACTCAGTAAGAGACCACCTCTTTCCCCAGATTTCCAATCTGAAGACTGCCTATGATATGTATAAAACATTGAAAAAAATGTTTGAAAGTGACAACACCCTCAGAGATCTTACCTTGAAGAGTCAACTCCACAGTACTAAGATGACAAAAGATGACACAGTTGCACTCTTCTTCATGAAGTTATCAAAGATTAAAGAATAGCTAGAGACAATTGGAGAAATCATGTCTAATAGAGAACTTGTCTTAACCACTCTCCAAAATCTTTCAAAATCATGGGATCCCTTCCTTCAGAGTATCAGTGGAAGAGAAACTCTACCAACCTTTGAGCGTCTATGGACATATTGCACTCAAGAAGAACTTAGACTCAGAAATAGAGGAGTGGAAGATTCCCCAAAAGAAAGTCATGCTCTTGCACTACATACCAAGAAGGGAGGAAAATTCAAAAGAAACTTCAGGGAAACATTTAAAGAAGAAAAGTCTACATCCAATTTAGGATATCAAAGAAGAGATGCTTCAAAAGATCAGTGTTACAGATGTGACAAGTATGGACACATTGTTAAAAATTGTCCAACCAAAAAGAAGGGAAAACAATATGCCACCACTATTGACATTGATCCAGATCCACCTCAAGTAAGTGAAGTGAAGAGAGACAAGAAATACTTTCTCTAGAAGAACATTTCCACAATCTAGGTAAAATCTTTATATTCTAAAATTTTATAGTTGATTTCATTTTTCAAAATGAAAGAAGGATATTACTCACACTAAAACATCCCTCAAAGATATGGACCGCTATCCCTAGTATGGAAGTCCAAAACATAATCAAATTGTTCATTGTACAAGAACAAGAAGAAATATTATTCTTGAAAAGAAGATACGTCTTCAAGATTCAGCGAATCTCAAAATAAAGATTGGCAGTGAAACAAATATCTTCTCCCCCTTCAACAGTTCAGAGGGAGACAATACCTTACTCAAGTTGATCCAGTTGCTTCAGCCGATACATTTTCAGAGATATTGAATAAGGTCTAAAAGGCCCTTCTTGAACCACTCCGCAAGAGGTGGAGAAACATACAAGCCTCTCAAGGCACTTTCCGAGAAAGCAAAAAGAGATTTTTGAGCTATCCTTCAGTCATGAGCCACTTCATTGATGCTGAGACACCTTGTCTTAGAAAAGAAACAAGAGAACCAGTATAGCAAGATGCCATAACAGAAGAATACCAGTATATCTTAAAGAATGATGCATAAAGATATTATTCAGGGATCAGAAAGGAAAATTAGTAAAAATATCTATATGATCAAGCCTGCAGCTAATGCAAGTGTCAAGAAATGCAAGCCAAAGGTTTCTCACAAATAGAGGGAGTTGTCTATGATAAGACACTTGATCCAGTGAACCTAATACACTTCTTTCGTAGTACCACCCATGAGCTAGAAGCTATATCAGATAGACAAATTCTTGATGAGTTTGGATTTCATCAAAATTTTTGCTAATACGAAACTATATTATTATAGTGTTGGTAACGAGAGCCTGACCTTGATAACTTATTCATAAAACCTTGTTGTTGGATACAAGTAATCATTGACTTCTGAATGAAGAATCTGAGTATGATGCACTACTTCTTGGGACAAGAAGTATGACAGGGGACCGATGAGATTTTCCTGAGACATGGAAAATATACAGTAAAATTATTAAAAAGTTTAGTATGAAAGAATGAAAAATCCACCGTGATGGTACTAAAGAAAAGGACTGATGATAATTCAAACGAGACCGATCCACAGTTGATTGGATAAGTGATAAATATGGTTAACAACAGACTTGATTTATACCATACAGTGAAATGTGTTTAGACATTTCATGAGTCAACCAAGACAAATTCGAGGTACAGTTAGATATGGCTTGAGACATGCCTCCAGTAAAAACTTGAGTTTGCGGGATATGACGATACATATTGAGTAGAAAGTACAGTGGGATGAAAGGACACATCCGACTGGTGTTATACCATGAAGTGTTCATGAAACAGGAAACAAAAATTTATGGCCTTAAGCACCAGAGAGGCAGAGTATATAAGTGTGTGAAGCAATATGGCTTCACAAACTTCTGACATATTTACTTGACCATGAGATGGATCCTATGATGATAACCAAGAGTCGTGTGTAAAGCTCCTTGAGAACCTAGTGTTTCCTGATGGTTCAAAAGACGATGAGATGAAGTATTCTTATATTAGGGATATGACACAAAATAAAATTGTAGACTTGCAGTACCTTCCTGCACCTGATCAAACTACAAAAATTTACACCAAATAAACTTGGTGAAGAACGCCTTCCTAGTTAAGAGGGAGTATGGATGACTTTAGCCAAAAACAAAATTCAGATTGCATTTGTATGAGACTTGGCTTGATGAAGAATGCCTCCCTAGATGAGAGGGAGTGTTCATGAATGCAGCTATGGGAGACATCCTCTAGCTTACAAACCTATGAGAAGTGGAACATAGCAACTATGTGAACATTTTCTCTCAGCTTACAAACCTGAGAGAAAGAAGCTAATAAGGGTTTGTGGTTCTAGCCTGGGACAAAGCTAGGAACGTAGAGATGACCTCCTCCATGATGTGAGTGAGAAGAACTCCAGATGATTATCTGGTGGAAAAGCATTCTGTTGAGTTAGGACGTGCCTATGGTTGAGCACAAGGTGAACATGGGAAATCCCAAAAGTGTTGGACACATCGTCATGTGAACAAAAATGAAGATGATGTGATGGCCTCCTCTGAGCAGTAGAGTTGACGAGAAAACTCCAGATGATTCTCCTGTCGGTGGCAGTGGGAAAGTATATCTATAGATTGGACGTGCCTATGGACAAGCACAAGTGAACATGTGAAGATATGGTTCATCTGTGTAATGTAGTGAATAAGATCTATGACATCCCTATGGTTGTGCCCCTAGTGGATGAGCACTAGTCGGTGTATTAGATCCTTTGCTATATATATTTTTCAAGAGTCAAACCTACCTGTAACCCTAATTGTTATGTAAAGGGTACAGGTCGACCCCACCTTAAAGTGATTAATAATAAATGTGGAGCTATTTTTTTGTAGATGGAGGATGAATGATGATGAGATTTATTTCCTTAAACTACGTTGGCAATCTGGGTTGGTATCTCCATGTTCGGGCTGATATATATTTTGGATAGTAAATATTCTTCACTAGGTGCGTATAGATATCTCATAGTTGTTGCTCCACTGCTCCTGAGTGTCCATAGCACTGATGTAGTCACCACAACGTCACATACCTTTCTTTGTTGTTAGCAAGCATCCAAATTCATGACAGAGATATCTGCATGTCCCTTAGTCTCATAAAACTTTCCTTTCCATTCCTTACCGATTTATTTAGTGCATGCTTAGCATTTGGTGGATGGGGAAAGCGATGGCCTTTTATCCCAATAGGGAATGATTTCCAGCTATTGAGATTTATTTGAATATTTTTTGCACTTGGCTAGGTAAATATATCGCTTTTGGTTTTCATCCTTTAGAATTTGACACTTCACCTTTCACGTGAGAAGCTACTTAGTGTGTGGATGGTTCCTCTGTTACACAGGATATTCTCACCAACCAATACACAAGAATGACCACCGATTAACCACCATGCTCAGTCATGGTTTAACTTTTGTCAAAAACTCCCAAAATAGTTCTGATTCATGTTCAAATAGGGACCCCTAAATCTACTCATGAGGTAGGAAAGAGATGTAAGCTTATTCATGCATGCTTCGAATGCAAATGTGTTTCCTATGAAAATAAAAATTGAGGTGAGTGGTTTGTATGTCATCAAATATAATCATGGATCAAAATTTAAGAAATGAACTTCTATGAAGGGAAAAGATGAGGATGAAAGAACAAGAAGGGAAGTGTTGAATTAGGAGGTTGGAGAACTTTCTTATAAAGTTCTCCAATGAAGTTCTTATAAAGTCCGGTGATGGCATTGGAGTGGTTCCCTTTAACTTCGTCGATGAACATCGGCGAAGTTCATCTCCTCCAATGCAAACCATTGGATTTTAGAGCACTTCCTCTCATGCTTGTCGATAGCTTTAGAATAGTTACTATCAACTTTGTCAATGTGCTTTGGAGCAGTTGAGTTTAACTTTGTCGATGGGAAGTTGGCTTGGTCGTTGATCCTTATGTTTTACTTCACTTAGCTATGAGGGTAACAACGCATAACTCTTTTCCTCTTTTCGTTTTATGTTCTAGGGGAAGAGTAGGTTAAAACGGGGGTAGCGCAGAGTTCCTTACAATCTTTGGAAAAACATTAGTTTATTTGTTAAACCCTTTTAAATCAAAATAATTTGAATTTCCTCTAAATTCAAATTATTTAAATTTAAAAGATTAGCTTCAAATATATTTGAGAAACACAAACCTTTTACCAAAGCATTTTATTTTTTTTCATGGAGGAGAGAACCAAAGATTGAATTACGAGAGATTTCAAAGATCCATAGCTTTCCTAGATGACATCGGATTGGAGTATCATCCTTTACATTGTGAAGTACGTGGAGAGGTGCACATGTCGAACCAATCACCTATGCCAAACACGCATCTTATCTGTGAAACGACTTGGCCTATTTTGAAGAAGAAAAAATTACTTTGACGGACACCGAAAAATCACATTCAAAGGAATTTTTAATGAAATTTCAAGTCCCGCATTTGCTGTTGCTTCACTCAAAATTGATTCTACGAGTTCTTTTGTCATATATGATGTATAGGTACTTATTTCATCCTTTGATTTTGTGTTGATACGTAGATAGTAAAAAATTACAAATCCACCAAAACAACCAACTTATGTCCTGTGCGCTTAGTACTGTCTAGGAGCTGAAAGGACCAAATTTCTCCCAAAGTGCGTTTTAGAACCAACAGAAGACCAATAGGTGTTGTGGTTAACCAATATGATGCTAGGCGATGCTTTCATAATGAATATTTAGTCATAACATCAATAAACAGAAAGAAAGAAAGTTATTACCATGTGCATGAAGAAAGCCACTAGGGACACAACAAACTTAATTATGATTGCAATATGAAGTGGGTTAGGCACAATAGGTGATCAGTGACTGGATTTCTGATTAAATGTAAAGATTTTATTCATTGATAATGTAAGGATATTGACTGATGAGTGCAAAAAGAAGATATCTGAGCTGGGAGGGGAACAAGATAGGCCTCAAGATGAAAGTGGGCTATGTTGAGCTGGTCAGCCTTGGAGAGAGGGAGAATATTTTCATCAATGTGCTCGATGATGACAAGTGTTTGACATCCTTCCACTGACGCATTTGTGATACGAGAGGGAAAATTGTCAATGGGCAGTGCTTCAGGGAAGAAGAGGTGAACCTCTTCGATAAGAAATGTAATGAAGCAAAAGGCAAGGATGCTATTGAAATGTGATGCAATAGCGCAAGTGGCAGGGAGTCAGCTGGTAAAAGGCATGCACGTGGAGAAGATAATCATGTGACCAATATCGGTGAGACGATGTTTATCATGCAAACTTCGTCGACGATGAAGATGTGTGTCAATGAGATTTGGTGGAATCGTGCTAGTGCATCAACCAAGTTATTAGCATAGTGGCCTATGTATAGGCAAAGAAATCAATGGCACACTAATGTGATGGTGGAAGAAGAATGTGTTCACTATTACATTGTGTATTGATGTAGGAAGAGGGACCTTGCTAAAGTGCATATCATCGGGTAGACGTGATCAGAGGAGTAACTGCAAATGATAAGGCAATGAAGTGTGAGGAGAACTCGGGATTAGTAATTACATGAGAGAGAGAGAGAGTGCAAGGGTCCTAGTAGGAAAAAATGGAGGGGGGTCCAATTTCTTGTCTTGGAGAGATACTAAGAAAAGAAAATTGAGAGGTTGTTGTGCACATGCAACAATTGGAAATACACTGGGTAAAGCTAGAATCTCTGCTAGTCATTCCTAATTGATAAGAAAAAAATGTAGAAGGTCAAATAATTAATTTTATGATAAAAAATTCTGGGAAATATGTGAAATTGTTACCCAAAAGATTCCATCATGCTCGGTTCACTGGCGATGCTTGCATATAAAATAATGGAGCTCGTTTTTTGTAGATGGAGGATGAATGATGATGATATTTATTTTCTTAAACTATGTTGGAAATCTGAGTTGGTATCTCCATCTTGGGGTTGATATATATTTGGGATAGTAAATATTTTTCACTAGGTGCATATAGATATCTCGCAGTTGTTGCTCCATTGCCCATGAGTGTCCACAGCCCCGATGCAGTCACCACGACGTCACATACCTTGCCCTGCTATTAGCAAGCATCCAAATCCACGACAGAGATATATGCATGTCCCTCAGTCTCATCAAACTTTCATTTCCATTCATTCCCAATTTATTTAGTGAATGCTTAGCATTCGGTGGATGGGGAAAGCGATGGCATTTTATCCTGGTAGGGGATGATTTCTAGCTATTGATATTTATTTGAATATTTGTTGCACTTGGCTAGGTAAATATATCCCTTTTGGTTTTCATCCTTTAGAATTTAACACTTCACCTTTCACCTGAGAATCTACTTAGTGTGTGGATGTTTCCTCTATGACACAGGATATGCTCACCAACCAATACACAAGGATGACCTTTAATTAACCACTATGCTCAATCATGGTTTAAATTTTGTCACAAAATCCCCAAATAGTTCTGATTCATGTTCAAACAGAGACCCCTAATTCTGCTCATGAGCTAGGAAAGAGATGTAATATTATCCATGCATGCTTCCAGTGTGAAGATGTTTCTTGTGAAGAGAAAAATTGAGGTGAGTGGTTTGTATGTCATCAAATATAATCATGGATAAAAATTTAAGAAATGAACTTCTATGAAGGGAAAATATGATGGTGAAAGAACGAGAAGAGAAGTGTTTAATTAGGAGATGAACTCAGCCCAATACCTTTCTACAACTAGAAAATTAAAACCTTAGATGAATGACGATCAACAATATGCAATTAGTAAAGAAATTGAACTGATCAATAAATCACAGATTGAGTGTTTCCATCAATTTCGAAGATATTCATGCATTCCAACCAGCTAGAAGTTTGTAGCTTCTTGAAACAACTAATCCATGTGAAATCTTATACATGTATTACTTCGTTCAGATGGTTTTCAGTGCCAGTGCTAATGGAGAATTACACCTCTCATTATGATTTTCTAAAGACTTCCAATTCAATTTTTCATCCTTATGCTTCAAGGGTAAGGATTGGCCAGAACACCAATTCATTGTCCACCATATTTATCTTCTTTCGTCTTGTGAGTTATTTGTTTCCTCTCCACTTCTTCAAGCTCTAGAACTGATGTTACTACATGACATGTTCAATTAACCATAATTCCAATGGTGCATGATCAATTCAAATCCTCTGAATATGTGTGTCCTCTTCAAATATTTTCCTTCTTTTCAAGTGTATATATCTTTCCATGATCAAAATCCGGAAAACCTTTCTAAAAATATTTATCACAGTAATCTTAATATAGCGATAAAAATCTATCTAAATGTTTGGGATCAAACCATGAGTGTTACCTATTCTAGTTGTGGGGAGATAGAGTATACTTGAGCTTAAGTGTGGGTTTGTCTGATGAAATCTCTCCTTTTGGGAAGCAAATGACTATAATTGAAATGATTACTAGTTCTTCCCTAAAGAGGTGTGCTTGAGAACCATTTGATTGATCGGTATCCCTGAAATTAGATTTCATTTGAGATACATCAGAGGGAAACTAAAAC
>ML778873.1:1099710-1128622 GCA_009831015.1 Picea engelmannii
TCTCTCCTTTTGGGAAGCAAATGACTATAATTGAAATGATTACTAGTTCTTCCCTAAAGAGGTGTGCTTGAGAACCATTTGATTGATCGGTATCCCTGAAATTAGATTTCATTTGAGATACATCAGAGGGAAACTAAAACTTGAAAATCTATTCCTCGAGGTCTATGCTATATGTGAAGTACAATATTACTTTCCCCCATGATTGAAAACATACATTAAAAATGGGAAAATGATAAATGCACCATAAATTAGTCTCAGGCATACCCTCTATCATAGAGAAACAAACACTTGAGTGAGTTCTTCTCAATAGACACCATCCCGAGTAAGGCTATGACCAACTGATGTGATCTTTCAATCTAGTCTCAATCTTCACCAAGATGTAATGTATTCCTCAACAGATGTTCTTTCATCATTTTAGGGTAACTGACTTTCCAACTATAAATGTGAGAGTGGATTTTTTTGAAACAAGTGAAATTTATTATTGAACTTCTCAGAGAATTCCTGCACATGGTTTCTTCATGAAAATGGAGTAAAACCAATATTAAGCCAAGATATTAGTCAAAGAAAAACAAAAATCATCAAACTAAAGGAAGAAAACTTTGATGAAAAGAACTTTCAGCTAATGCAACCATCACAAACTATGAACTAAACTAATCAACAATTGGTGGTCTTTATTGAAGTAATCCAAGACAAGTCTAAAATCTATGTTATTCACATGAAAAAAAAACATCTAAGCTATGCAAGAATAAAGAAAACAAAAATAACTACGCTAGTCCTATTTCTAACCTACCCTACATCGAATGAAGGAAGGCTAGGTGTAAGCGTAGTGTCAGTGAAGACAATCAAGCAACTCGAAACCTGCAATCACATATTGGTTGAAGTCCAGTTGCATAGAATAGAGTAGTGAGGGATGGAAGATTCGAATACTTGATTCATGCGAGTCTCCACTCAACAAATTGAATTTGGCAGTGTTATGATTCGTGATACATGCAAACATGTAAGATTCTTCCAAGTAAGATTCAATTATTTCATAGGATTTACTATGATCATCATAGGACTCTTGGAAGGAATTAGAAGGTGAATGAAACACCTGAAGAGACTCATAAATGAAACCCGAGTGTAATTTTCTTTATGAGTGTGTCTCAGAGTGGGTGACATTGTTCATCTCAAGAGTAAAAGTAATACAATGAGTACTTGACATGATCATCGATTGAAATTGGAGTGTCTCATTATCAATGCATATCTCCCTGGGTTAAAATTTCACATACTCCACATGTTGAGGGGAGAGATGATATATAATTGTTGAATGGAAACATTGAGCGAAATGTGAGTCCAAAAATTCTCCCATGATTTCAATGAAATCATATGAGGAGTGTTGGATAATAAAAAGAGAATCCAAGGAAAATTGATGTATTTTCTCGAGAGGATTAATAGGTAATTCTAGAGAAGATTGAGATGACATAGGTTCTTGGTTTGGCTCAATATTTCTTTTGTATTGCATGGTAATGGGTTGTAAATTTGACATGATCTCTTCACATAGATATGATAAATCATTATGATCTACACACTTTGCATTTTTGGTTGTTAACATCTTTGTGTCAATGTCAAAATTTTCAGATTGTGTAGGATTGGCGAACAATAGTTCATCCCTCTTTATTTTCTCCACCTATCTCCTTCTCACTATACCTGAGAACAAAGTGTTTTTCCTTAACATACAAATACAACCCATCAAGAGCATGATTTTCATCCTCATATCTCCTCTTAAAACCCCCCTTCTAATGGGTGGGCATGAAAATAGAGAGGGCGTGCACCTCCAACCATGCTCGTTTGTAAAATATCCAAATAAATATATTCATTTCTCCACATTCAATTCCAAAATGGGAAAGTAGTCATCGAAAATAGGATCATCAAGATCAAATTGTGATTCAATATGTTTTCTAAATTCATATAGTGAAGGATTAAGTGTTATAGATGGACTACCATTAAGAATGAATGATTGATCAATTAGGGTTGAGCACTTTTCTTGGTCTGGTTTATCATTTGATGTTTCATCACCAAAAGAGAAATGTGAAGAGTATACTGCATGATAAATAGAGGGATTCTCATGTGAGTGATCAATGCCAAACAACTTTACATAAAGGGAATGTAGATCTCCAGATTATGAAAATCATGGGGTTTCTTCAGTAAGAGATTCATCACATACCAAAATACGCTCATGATTTTCAAAAGGGGAATTGTTACATAGTTCACACTCCAAAGCTATGGGGTCTAGGATTAATGATAAATATTCTCCCATAGCTGCAATAGAGTGTTTATTAGAGATTGTGCACCCCTTATCTTTAGTTTTCAGACCTGAATTTTGTGAATTAGAGATGGTTTGATCATCTAGGTCACACCTTTCAGGATCAGAGACAAGATAGAAAAACCAATTCAATATTAGTTGGTCTGAGGGTTTGTCATTTTCAGGGAATCTATGACAAAACTACATAACTCTTAGGGATAAATTATCCATAGATTCGATTATGAGCCTATGGATTCCTTTAAGTTCATCAAAGAGTTCATCATATACATAATCTTCATGAGTTGCGATAAAAATTTCCTTAAGTTGTTCCCAACTATGAATCAATTTTTTTATCAAGGTCCTAAACCAGGATTTAATTCACCCTTCAAATGTGAGAATGAAAATTCAACACGTTTCATTTTTCTGAATAATCTTAATGTTTTGTTGAGCGATGTCAAATCGTTTAAGATGCGTGAATGCAAAGGCATTCTCTTCGCCATTGAATTTGGGGTTTGAAAAGATATTGAATTTCTTGATTGAGATGGCCTCAGTGGGTCTTAGAACATTCAAAGGGTCATCATATACAAAGTTATGGAGAGGATCCATGTGTTGGTTAAAAGTTAATGAAATGACTCCACACAGGCAGGCTTGTCATCCTCCCTCCTTCTAGAACCATATTTTTTCAAGTGTCTAAATTCGCTTGACAATAGTAATGGGTTACCCCCAATAAGAAGTCTCAATTAGACCTCTCACCATTTGGAATAGGGAACCCATTTGGATTATGTCCTAGAAACCATTCACAATTTGGTTTTACCAGTTGCGGCCTAGTCCACTGATGAGGTTGAATTATGGATGGTTATGCAAACAAAAGATGTAAATCAAGACTATGTAAATGCAGGTATCTAACCTACTTCTAATCTACCCTATCCTAGCTAGGAGTGAATTAACGTAAGTGAATGAGTTGTAACATGAAATTAACCCTACCAATAGCTTCACCCAGATAGTTGAAATGAAGAAATAAAGTTAGATAACACATGCACATAAATATATAACCAGAATAGTCTAAGTCATTATATCACAGATATTGGCAACTCATTCGCTCAGGGCATGTAATATAGGAAAGAGTAACAAAACTGCAAGAAAACATGTATTGCGTCAAAATAGTCCATAAACAAACATGCTCTTACAACCCATGTGAACAACAAACATTCTTCTTGAAATAGTTTGCAGCAAAATTAGTGAGACATGTGAGTCCTTCTCTCTATCAAAAGTTGGCCTTGAGGGTTTCTCTATATTAACAGTTTCAACGATAGTACATGAAAACTCTAAGGATAACTCTTCAATTTTAGTTGACACTATATTCCCAAAGTAGTTCAAAAGTGTACAATGTTTGAAGAGCCAAAAGCCCCATCTTTGGGTACAATTTTAGTATTTAATGAGGTTCAATGTGACCCTTGGAATTTCACTTTCTTTCATGACCTTTCACTTTTCAACGTTTTTATTATTCCCTTTGTAATGATGAAAAACAAAGACAACAATTATAATTCAAATTTTTCTTCTAGTGTTGGTGGGCCATCATAGATTTCAACCATATGTGCCTTGCGCGCCATGAAGGTTTTCCTAGACATGGAAACACATTCGTCATCCTTGTTTAATTGTCGATTTTCATGGATTTTCTAGATATCCTCTTCATCCATTTACATTATATTTTCCTTGCTACTCCTCTATTACTGCTACATATTTTTTTATTTCTCATTCGTCTTCTTTTCATGTAGATTGCATCAGGAGAATGTTGAGTGTGACCCTCCTCGACTCAGTACCTGGCACCATTCAACATAGAATAGATGAGTGTAACTACAAAAAAACTATCGCTACTAATCATTATAACTCATATAACTGAGGCATTAAACAATTGAAATATCAAGTAAACTTCCCTAGATTCAATCCCTAGTTCATCTACTCATGATTGAGGCATTACATTCTCTGTCTTTTCCAACAAGGTAACTGATACTCATCTTAAAAAATTAAGGTAATATGTTAGGACTTTATTAAAACATATAAATATAAAGTTTTATATCTTGGAAATACCTTTCCAATGGTGTAAATAACGTGCAAAATGGACACCCGAGTCAAAAGTTATGGTTGCCTTACAAAAAACATTTTTTTAGGTTTCATAGGAGTTAATGGGAACTCCTCTGATTAACTCCTGCAATTTGCATTGGAGGAGTTGAATGAACTCCTCCAATTTTCATCGGAGTATTTAATGGGACCTCCTCCGATGTGAATCAAAAAACTTGTTTAGGAACTGTCCCAGGTGAATCAGATACCAAGTTATGAATTTTGTCGGGTGAGATATATCTTATCTCGGGGATTTTTCTCGTTCATCAGTGAAGATCACATGATTAACTATGGTGTTAGGCATATTGATTAGGATGGAGTGATTTCTTATGTTAGTGAGACGATGTTTGGGGTTGGTTTTGAAGCACCATAGAAAAATTGTTCTTACTATAGATCATAACATTAGTGCATTAGTGAAGTTTGTGGCTAGTCCTCTGGGTAAATTTGGTGATGATCAACTCAAGTCCTCTAGGTTTATGTTTGTTTCTTTAAATTTTACAGGGCATTGGGTGGTTGTAAGAAATATCTTTGGGGCATCTTCTTCCTCACGTTTATTTCGTGAGACTGATATTTTCCTATCGTGCCATCGCTGAAGTTCCACTTAAATTTTTCGATGCCATCAACTACTTTCTTCCCAAGTGTTCTGATGCCAATTCTGCACTTGCTATTCTTTTTCTTAGATCCATGTTCATAATGACATTTTTTATTTTATATCTCTTCTTACGGAAAGAATCAACAAGAGAAGTAAAAAACCGATGTGATTTTGAAGATAAAAAAGATAGTATAAATCTCATCTCATGTAGCAATCATCTTTGAGATTGTAAGATTCCCCTTCCATGACGTACAAATAGATAGGCCTGATCATGCCTTATATGTTGAACATTTATATTAAGAACCTCATTCCCTATAATAACTCACAAACTTCCATCTGACCATCTCACAAACAGAGCATTTCTTTCATAAAACAATATTATTATAATTATGAACCTTTCTCATTGTAGGAAAATTTAATTCCTTAAATTGTTGTTCATTAAATCATCAACCAGGGAGATTGTAAGCTTGTGAGATCCTGGCAAAATAGATGCAGGAGTAGGGAAATTGTTTTGTATACTATCTAATCACACATAAATTCAATTGAAAGAACACCTCCAAGAGTTAAATTGAATATAAATTCACCTTTGACATGTCTCACATTTGTGTTGCCTATATTCTACTAGATTTGTCAAAACAATCATCAAGACCTTAAAGATGTTCAGCTGGTTCAATTTACTCTTGTACACACTTGGCAGAAATGAAATTACATAAATAAATGAATAGTTGTTGTAATGAAAGGAACTATTTGGGCAGTGTATACCAAATAGAGGGGGCCTTGCCTCTCTTGGCACACACTTCCAAGAAAGACTACAACAAATAACTTTAGATCTACAGTAAAGGTTCTTTATTCCAACATCAAGAAATTACAATGATCTTGAATACGCTCCTCCCAATGTACATCCTTTTTATGCTAAGCCATATCTATATGTTATATTTCCTCAATGAATGATATGCTCTCTTATTTATACATATATCCTCTCTTTCTCAAAAGGAAAGGAGTTATAACAAGATGATACCAGATCCCAAATAAGTGGATTTGTTTGTGACAAACAAATATTACATCCTAAACATGTGAACCTCATTAACATCAAATATTTTTTTAGTCTAAGTTTGTTTGAAGGGGAAAACAACATCATATTTTAGGAGATTCGTGTTCCCAAATTAGTGTATATGAACCGCAACATGGTCAAACTATTTTTTGGAAAATAACTGGCGAACTACCATAGCAGGGGGTCCCTAGATATTACCAGAATAGAGGGTCCCTGGCAGTTACCGGAATAGAGGGTTCCTAGTAGTTATTGGAACAAAGGATCCTTGATAGTTAATTGGTGAAGAGAGGATTGTAGATTCTGGTAATTAACTACTTAACTCCAAAACTAAATTAGGAAACGTCAATATCTATGCTAAGTAATCATCAAAACATGGGAATTCAACCATTTTAGTGTACATATGTCACGTGGCGCTCATTTAAGGTATACATGATATAAGTGATGAAAGGTATGGAGATGAAAGCATAAAGTGAGTGAAAAATGGTTAAATGGCATCGTAAAATGTGTCATTTCTGAGGCCCAACATCTCCCCTACAATCAAATCATTGCATGTACTTATCCAACTCAGATAGGAATAGATGAATCCTACCCAGATTACAAGGTGTAGATATAGTCTTTACTCACCCTACATGATTTTTAATGCCACATTAAAATGGATGGTGATAGGTGGAAAATGGAATATGAAATGTGAGATGATAAGGAGGTAGAGTGTAAGCAAATGAAGGAATGGAAAAAATATTCAAGAATTTCATGTAGATGAATTCCCAAGTTAGATTATCACCTAGAAATAGAAATTTCTTGTAACCCTATTTTATCTCTAGTGGATGATGATCTGAGAGAAAAATGTTGCACTCTAACTCATTTTCTATGTGTTGATCTAAAAGAAAAATGTTAAATTCATGTTCTTCTGATGTATGCTGATATGAGAGGAAAATGTTGAATTATGATTGTAGGGTATGGAAAGAAAGTTGATTTAGTTTTCTCTTATTATTGATGTTGGAATTGAATGTACTATTGATATTTGCAGGTCTGAAGGAGCTGGCACTATACTCTTGTTGTTGCTGGCTAAAACTCTGAATACTAATAATGTTGGATGGAGGAAATGGATTGTGCTTTGACTGGTGTTGATGTACTTTTATTGTTGCATCTTCTCATGTTGATTTCCTTAACATGATTGCTACAAGAACTTGAATTGAATGCTTGGTTCAAAAAAGTATGTTGGCATCATGCTCTTACTGCATAGAATAAATAATGTTGTTGAACATATGCAAAAAAAACCCATGTCTTGGATTTTTTATATTCATTTCCATCTGTTCACAATTGATGTCACAAAACGACTTCTGCTAACTGTCACCTACAGGAATTCTAGTAACAAATCTGCATTTTGGTTACACACCAATATTACCAGAATTGCAGGAATCAGAGCTGATATTGGCAGTCGTATAGCAACATCTTAATTTCATCTTAAATAAAATTGATATCATTGATTTCTCATAGAGAGGTCCAAGAATGAAAAATAATGAACTTACTACCGAAATTATTAAAATCAGCGGCTACAGGAATTATGCAAAAAATATTAAAAATATTCTTTAAAAACATGCATGTACATCCCTCATTATCATTATTTTTTTATTTCTAGAATTTGGTGTTCCGGTAATTATTCCCCTCCCACAAATCTCAGTGGATGGATGAAACAATTCTCCTCTTGTTGGTGTTTTGAGTTCATTGGTATCTTCCTTGTTGCACTTCGTTTTATGGAAGAAACATATCCATCTCCCCCACACTCAAGAGTTGGTATGTCCCCATGCTATTGAAGTATTCTTTTGTTGATGTAGGCCTGGGAATTTCTGTTGTTGACATCCTTCCTGAGTGTACTTTTTGATTATGGAAAATATGAAGATGTAAAGATCACTTTTGCAAATGATAATCTTCTACAGGATACTAAATCTAGACTTAGCTTTCAACAACATAGACCTCATAAAAAAAAATTAATGTGAGACCCAATCCTCATACACTCTCAAAGTAGCAGTCAGAAATCTCATAGTGATGCATTATATCAAGGATCATATGCATCAATACAAACTGGCATACCTCTTATGTGCATTCTCATTCAATGAAATTACAGAGCTTGGAACATTTAGTAATTTGGTGTATGGAGGTGCACAAGATAAATATGATACCTAGGAAGAAGAACAGTTCCTGATATAGATTGTGAGTGGATACCATCATTGGATTGTGGAGCTAAAGCAACTTCACCCCATATTTTGTATCAATAAAAGGCAGTGGGTAAAGTCTCATGCTGAAAAAAAGGTGATCTTGCACTCCCAAGTGATCTCATCAACTTCAAATTGTACCGACTCAATGAAATCACATATTAATGCATTAATTATCAGGTTCACTAGTGAGAATCCATGTGGATTAGAGATTAGGGAAGTTGTATGCCCCTAATCAATCAATATTGTTATTTGTTTTGATCAGCATAATTACAGTTAATGTGTAGCTTTAAAATCGTCGATCCTATATCCATGGATCTCAACCATATACCAAATTTAATCATCGAATGAGTGCAAGCATGAAATCGTGTCTAGAAACTCGGATATTCAACGTGCAAGTTAACAGTTGACCAAAAGTGAGCATGGAATCGGGATACTCTATTTTTCTGGTAGTCGCATCACCCTTCCTGAATAATTCATATATGAGGTTAGAGCTCGCTACAATCTAGAATATGGTTCCAAATCCATTGGACTATGTCCAAGACATTTGTCAATAATAATCACATCATTGCATAGCAGAGTCATGGAAGAAATAGCTAAACATTGCCTTTACTATTTCATTGATGATTGGTCACGATTTTGTGACCCAAAAAATAGCATTGCACCGTGATTTCCATGTTGGAGTTGTGGCATCACTGGTGTGCTATTGTAAGGTTGAACTCTTGATAATAATCGTCTCCCTTAAGAGTATAGAATCTACTTGATGCTTAGGAGATCTCATAGATGATGTGGCCTCAACTGACTATGTGTCAAAACCATATTTGGCCGCAATATAATGTGGTAACTCATAGCTCTGTCTCGATGTAATTTGATTTGGTAAATCATAGCTCTATCTACAGGAAATTTAATTCTTTCTAAATTTATGCTAGTACTCTTCCTCTGCAAGTATTTGGATTGACGTTGACTTTCTGGATGTTGTTGAAGGATGAATGGATCTGTTGTGGTGCTTCTTGGAAGAATCAGGAATGGAGGTTTGGACCTGTTTCTTTTTAAATATGAAATTCTTCTTTACTGCATATTAAAAACAAAATAAAAAAATATTGTTGCAAGACAACCTTAACTACTGTGAAACACTGCTACAGGAACATTTGTCATAGGGAAATATGTTGCAACAAAATATGCCGTATATGAAGGAGATCTAGGCTGCAAGAAATCTAGTAGTTGCACCCTAACTTGGTGATCCCTCCTTATTGTTGTTATTTATTTTCTCCCCTATCCTACCTACTTGAAAAAAAAAAAAAAAACTTTTTCTCAAGTGTAGGAGTATTTCCAATGGATCCATGCGTGCAACGATATTACAAATGCACTCATATCCAAATACGAAAAGTATACCTCAATACATACCAGGATATGAGAGGCCAATTGCTAGAGAGGATATGATGCTAAGAAGTGTTGTTGGCCCTTGACCAAGTTTTGGGAGAATATTGGTCATGTTGACCTCTTTTTGGACTTCGAAAACCTGTTGAAGGAGGAGTGCAAGACGAAGTGGAGATCATGAGATCTTGGCCCCTTTTTGGATCCTTTTTGGGTTTTTGGGATTATGTAACGGGATTGGGATGTCAGCCCATGGGTTTACCCATGCTTAGGCCTATTTTTTAATGTATAAATAGATATCTAGGTGATGTAAGAAGAGGCAAAGCCGAGATAGGCCTCTATGTGGTGTATGGTAAGTGCAAGTAAGGTTTTGTAAAGGCTTTGTGCATGCTTGCAGAGCTAAGTGCAGGTGCTTGTAATAGATGGTGGAAAGTTTTGTGCTGTAACGCAAGGAAGAAGGATCTAGCGATCTATGCAAATCTTCTGTCCTCTGCACAATAGGGTTTTGATGGCTTTGTGCTTGTAAATAATTGATTAAAGACAATAAAGAAGAAGAGTTGGTGGACGTAGCCCCAGGGTGGGGGTGAACCATGCAAACGATGTGTTGTTCTTCTTTGTGCATTTCCTTAATGTGTTTATGTCTTCTTTTTCTAAGTGCTTTGATATAGATAGATAATATTTTCTCATGCTTTGCGTTAATAATGTATATGAATGCTAGATCTGATGTATATGAATATGCTTAGTGCTCAAGACTATTAGATATGATCTATTTCTTTAACACTAAGTTCTTAGATACTTAGTTCAAAATGTATGATGAGATGCTCTGTTATATCTGTGCAGTAGTATAGTGGTTGAATCTTGGTGATTCGTCGATGCTAAGTGCTCTGTTAGATGTTATAATCACATATCTGTGTCCCAGCTAAGGTTGCAAACATCTGAGCCCTGCAACCACCCCTGCCTCTACCTTGGGTGAGACTTCATCTGCTTCGCAGGTGTTGTTGAAAGGGTCAGTAGTTAGGGTTTTGTTGGTGCGTTGTTCTAGCATTGAACCCTGGGTCTACCCCTGTGCCAACAAATGGTTCTGTTGTTGGGACCTAAAACTGTGATTGCTGGGAACTGAAGAAGAAGAAGCTATGTGCAAAGATCTGATCTGAAATTGTGAAATCTCTGTGCGAATATCTATTTCCCTAGTACACAACATTCTACTTGACTTGTGAAGATTTTTGCCAAGAAAATAGGTCATATCTGAAGAAAAGAGGTAAGATTTGTAAGCTTTGTGCTCTGAAAAAGTAAGATAAGTGATTTTTTTTTGTTTCTAAGGTATGGATCTAGGATTGTTTGATAGATTTTGTCCTAGCTTAAAAACTACGACACTAGTATATGAAATAATATTTGATATGACTAGATCTAATAAGAATACTGAAAGATATGTTATACCTATGCATAGAAAGAATGTTTGGACTAACAAATGGATGCAAGATCCTGGAAATAATTTGTTGCAGGTTAGCTCCTATAATCCTAGCGCGTAGTACAGAAGAAGTTGGGGATCATTTAGAGGAAAGATAGGATTAAATCTATGTTACAGTTGCAGAAAATCGAGACATCTTGCTAAGGAATGCCCTGGGAGAAGACCTAGTTGCCTTTGTTGCAAATCCATGGATCATGAAGTGTTGGACTGCCCTAGAATTATTGCTAATCTTGAAAGAATGAATATGAACCAGGAACACCCTAAGGCAGATCTAGAGACTATGGCAGAACCCCAGAAAGAATCAAATAAATTATTGTTACAGATGAAAGAAACCCTGAATGACCACCAACATGTCATATTATGAGAGATTTTTAAAGAAAAAGAATGCATTGAAGCAAGAATAGGAGACTTTGACATTGACTATGTTATGGATGAAGAAACATAAGCGAATATCATGACAGAGAGAACTTGGGAAGCTATAGGAAGGCCTGCTATGATCCCTTCATTATGAGGAATAGGATTATTCAGAGGAAAACTGGTAAACCTATGTGGGAGAACCACTCATCTATCTATGAATGCCAAGGGAACTTCGACAGAAGAAGATTTTGAGATTATTAAATTTATTAAGGACAACCCCCCATTTACCATGTTACTAGGAAAACATTGGATTGAAAGAGATCAAGCTAGATGAAAATAGGAAGAAGAAGTCTTAGAGCATAAGAGACAAGAGTTAAAAGATTTTATGACTAGAAGGATCGCATACTTGATTGAAGAACAAGAGAACAGATCGAAGCTACTTAACACTAGATACATAGATGTCGAAGCTGCAAGAACATTAGAATCCTTACCCCTGAATCCTAGGAAAGAATCTCAACAGTTCGCAGTGACTATGTCCAAAGAGGATAAGAATCAGAATGGAAAAAGGACTATCGAGATGAAGTTCACTGGAATGAAGGCTAGGAAGCTAAGTAAGAAGAGGGATATGATTGAACAGTTACACAAATCTCCAGAGGGAACTTCGTAGGAGGGAAATTTGCAGAATTGGAACTTCGCTAGTATATCAGAACAACGACACATGGCACTTCACTGGGGCGAAGCAATATAGCCGTTGGGACCGACATATCCATTCGACTACCACTCCAAATGGGTTGGAAATCATTTATAGCTTGACACTAGATCGTTGGACTGCACCATAATAGATAGAACAAGAGTTAATGAGGTTTCATACCCGTTACAAGAGAACCATTGCCAACTCACCTATTTATCCTGTCACTCCATGCACGAAGAACACTTTTGCTAACCAAGAATTTGAGCCCACAGACCAAGTGACTTGTATATCGAGTGTGTATGTTCGAGGAGCTCAGCACAATCGAAGAATTCATGACAGAAGTCCTCCTCGAGCTACGAATTGAAAGAGTCATGTCAGAGAGAGGATTTTCCACAGGTGTACAAGCATCATTGATGACAGGACTTCTGACCTCTCCGTCCATTGCTCAAGTCGGACCATCCTGGCCAACAAATGAGAAACAAACTAAGCACAGAGATGATATCACGAATGCTAAGTTGATTACAAGTATATTTCTCGCCTACCTACCACCTCTGAGTGGCGAGATAAACTGAGACATCATGCCCAAAGACTTTGAATACGAATTGGTCACTTCATACCTCCCGAAGGGGATACGTGAAGTTCACGCAAATCAAGAAAAGATAGAAACGTTGAAGTTTAGTGACTTCAACCTCGACGACAGGAAGGTTTATAGCATGCTCGCCCCACATAAGTACTTGACTAGGACCAAAGGAAAGAATTCAAAGATCGTCCCTCAGTCATGGACCCATAACCTCATGTAGTCCACACTACTCAACTTCATGACAATTCCTCACTTCGGGTGACACCAAGAAGTGAATGCATGCATAAAGTTGCTGCTGTCATGTTATCATGGAAAATACTTGTGGTTAAACTGCCATATCACAGTGGATCCGACGTTGTTCAATTGGATCACAGGGTTAAGTATGCAAGGCCCTAACCCATAGGATTTCTACCCCAGAAAGAGAATGGATCGCGCTCTAGCACAAAGGATCAAGGACACATATGGAGATGTCAAAAAGGGAACGTGAGGCTACAAGGTAGCTTCTACCCAAAGTGGCGCAATGCACCTAACCTGTCAATTGATCGCAAGAAAGTTAGTTCACAAGAACCGACCTACCCAAGTGACTGGCTTTGTAGTCGACCTCGCAGGAAAGTGCGTGAAGGGACTACAAATGAATTGGGTGAAGTACCTCGTGAACCAATTGGAAATGGACTACAGGGAAGTGCAAGATCAAGGATATGAGTTTCACTTTAGTTGGCTTCTAATCCTGGTCACTTTCATCACATGGGAGATGTCGGAAGGTGCAACCTTCCCGAACATCGAGCCCTTTGAACCTCTGGCCACGAAGTTCAGTACACTATGGTACTCGAACGACATGAGTAAGCAATGGCAGTCAAATTCCATATATACTACAACCAACTAAAGGTATCCATCCAGTCTGAGCCTCAGATGACCCCGAATACTCTCCACAGGTTTCGGCCTTTGATGAAGTTCAGTGTTGATCAACACTTTATATACATCACAGTGCGTGCCGATGGTCATAAGAAACAACTGCAGTCATACTACAAGCTGTTGGAGGAGGATTTGGAGGAGATTACCAAGGAATGGTCAACAGACCTCATCATTCTAGCAGACCTTGCGGAGCTATCCAACATAGACAGTCCAGAAACTATGCAGGATACATTGGGACCAAGCAAAATGAATAAGACTGAAGAAGTACACGATATAAGCAGCGCTTCAGTGAAAACTACTTCCATTTCACCAGAGCAAGGAGGTGATGGAGAAGAGATAGGTGGCACATAAGTGGAATAGAATAAAGGCAAGGTTACACTGCCTAGAGACGAGGAACATCCCTCGAAGAAAAGGAAGGTTTCCCCCCCAAAACCTTCCTCCCGGAAGAAAGTGAAAGAAACCATGACCAAGTTCGAGACTATCCTCACCCCATATGACTTTGATTTCATCGTAGTAGCCCTAAATGATGCTTCGCTAGAGATAGAAGAGAAGAAAGAAGCTAAGTAGGAGGAGTTGTTCCATCAGATTAAGGACAAGATCCAAGGAGTATAACAGACACTACAATCCAGCTGTGTAGTATCCACTTTGCCTCTGTCAGTAGGAACATCAGAAGTGGGAGATGAGCCATCTCAACTCCATCGAATAACTGATACAGTCAAAGCTCGCCTTCGATGAGCTCAAGAAGAAATAACGCAAGCTACCCAGGCATTGGCACAAGTACAGGGAGACCTTGTAGAACAACACAATATTGCAGAAAGGGAAAATCTTGAGCTGCAAGCGAAGTGGGATGAAGAAAAAGAAAAACTACAGCAAAGCAAGGAACAATTACTTGCAGAGCAACTGGAAGTAAAGGAAATGGTTCACAGAGCACTTCGCTCTATGACAGTCATAGAAGTGAAGGTCGAGGAGTGAGTCCCATAGCAGGTGGTACAACTTGAAGAAGTAATCTAGCAGTGCATAGCAGACTTGGAGCTCTGCACTATGCCCGAGATCTTGCAAAATGTAAGAGGCCTAAGGGAAGCAACTGCCTGCAACACAATTGACAGACTGAAATCTCTTTCCTTGGAGTGCAAGCAGTTGAGTAACCATAGCGCCCAAACATACGAGAACCTCACTAAGAATCTAGAGTTACAGACGCTGGAGTCGCAAGTCCAGGAAGCGAAGAAGCACACAGACACACTATAGGCGTAGCTAAAGGCCTTGTTGGCTGTGGAAAGAATGAAGTGGTCTCAAGAGCAACGCACCGCCCAGCAGCAGATCCACACGATTCAAAGAAGAGTGATGGAAGTTACTCAACGGCTTCAACCAATGAAAGATAAGGCGTGTCAATTGTTCATAGAGGTTGAAATCTGAGGAGCAGAGTTGGAACATGTTGTCACCACAGCAAAACATCACCTAGAAGGGCCAGTGAATGATGCAGTGATCTAGGATTTCACCGAACAAGAGGTCGTCGCACAGTAGTAGGTCAAAGCAGCTCGAGCCAAGCTCAAGGCCTTCGAAGCAGAACTGGTCAGATTGGAGTGACTCAGGACGAGTCACAGGTTTTTGTTGGGGGCCTATTGGCCCTTGACCAAGTTTTGGGAGAATCTTGGTCATGTTGACCTCTTTTTGGACTTCGACAGCCTGTCGAAGGAGGAGCGCAAGATGAAGTGGAGATCACGAAATCTCGGCCCCTTTTTGGATCCTTTTTTGTTTTTTGGGATTATGTAACGGGATTGGGATGTCGGCCCATGGGTTTACCCATGCTTAGGCCTATTTTTTAATGTATAAATAGATATCTAGGTGATGTAAGAAGAGGCAGAGCCGATATAGGCATCTATGTGGTGTATGCTAAGTGCAAGTAAGGTTTTGTAAAGTCTTTGTGCATGATTGCAGAGCTAAGTGTAGGTGCTTGTAACAGACGGTGGAAGGCTTTGTGTTGTAACACAAGGAAGAAGGATCTAGCGAGTTGCACAGATCTTTTGTCCTCTTCACAGTAGGGTTTTGATGGCTTTGTTCTTTTAACCGATTGATTGAAGACAATAAAGAAGAAGAGTTGGTGGGCGTAGCCCCAGGGTGGGGGTGAACCACATAAATGTTGTGTTGTTCCGCTTTGTGCATTCCCTTGATGTGTTTATGTCTTATTTTGTTAAGTTCTTTGATATAGATAGATAAGATATGTTCATGTTTTGCGTTAATAATGTATATGAATGCTAGATCTGATGTATATGAATATGCTTAGTGCTCAATACTGTTAGATATGATCTATTTCTTTAACACTAAGTGCTTATATACTCAGTTCAGAATGTATGATGAGATTCTTTGTTATATCTGCACAGTATTATAGTGGTTGAATCTTAATGATTTGTTGGTGCTAAGTGCTTTGTTAGGTGTTATAATCACAGATTTGTGTCCCAGCTAAGGTTGCAGACATCTGAGTCCTGCAACCACCCCTGCCTCTACCTCAGGTGAGACTTCATCTGCTTTGCAGGTGTTTCCGAAAGGGCCAATAGCTAGGGTTTTATTAGTGCATTGTTGTAGCATTGAACCCTAGGTCTACCCCTGTGCCAACAAGTGTTGAAGCATGGAGTGGTACCCTAACCTGATGACTATCTGGAACCATTCTTCAATGTAATCATTATTCCTTGGGTTCTCTTTGATTGTCATGACATGAAATTATTTGGAAAGTTGATCATCACACTCTGTAATGCATAATCAATCTAGTGATAAGCATGCCAAAAAATCATTCGATCTCTAGCTCTAGTAGTTGTCTTTCATTTGATGTGGCCCTTGATTCTTTGATTTATTTTGTCTTCTCACAAGGACTGCTGGAAGAAATTTCTAGATTCTCTTTCTTTGGAATATGTTCATGGATCCTTTGTTCCTCTATTGCTTCTTGAAATGCAGAATCATCCCTGATAATGATTCTGGAGTGTGGGAAAGGATTTGAGAATATCCTTGCAGGGGTATGTCTTACCTTACTCAAAAAATTCTTTAGCATCCTTAAGGGATTCTTGTTGGTTGATAATCCATGTCTTTCACATGGATTAGTGTAGGGGGACTCGTTTTGAATAACAATATACAACTTCTACACAAAACAAATTTTAAATCAAAGCATGTACTCGGATGCCTCATGCTAATAAGACCCTGTTGTCACCAAGTTATTCATTGACATTGTTAAGTTTTTATTGTTGTTATTAGGTTATTTCCAAATTACATGAGCATTCAATGCATTTCCAAAACAACGTCACAAAGAGGATCATTGAAATAAACACAATCAAAAGGTATGCATCATTTTATCTTGGGAAACCCTCATGGGGGAGAAAACCCAGCAAAAACTTCCTTAATAATAGATTTCTAATACAATGCCAATACAAAAACACCAAGAATAAACCAAGACTGAGCATGCGCCTCTCTTCTCCTTCCTCCTGCAACTACAAATTCCTTCAATATATGTGCATTGGATGAGTAAGAGTGAGTGTGTACAAATGAGGCACCATCCTCACATATAACTACTAGTTGAGGAGGTGCTACAGTTGTGTCTCTTCACTTAGTAGGGACGACTTCTTCTAGAAGTGGTTAAAACCACTTTATAAACACTAGGGGCCGACTTTACAAATACCACCATATAAATATGGTTTGACCAATCCACAAAAGGGGATTTGATCTTATATAAGACTCGACATGATCAATCCACTAAAGGGGATTTGATTTATAAGATAATAACTAAAATATAATTATAATATTATTTGAAGTTACAATACTTCAACACCGCCCGTTAATGAAAATGGTATTCTAATGACATGACCCAATACAACATCATCAAGAGAAGGAGAAGGCATCATCATCATCATCATCTAGAACACTTATTGGCACATCTACAAATCATTGGAAGTTTTTCTCATCATCAATATCATCATCGTTCACAACATGGAGCTGGAGTAACATCATCATCATGATCATCAGCATGAAGCTAAAACATCAACATCAATAGCATGAAGCTAGAAAAACAACATCATCAACAATACGAGGCTGGAACAACAACATCATCATCATGTGGCAACAAAATGAGGCAAGCGCATCAACAACAACATTTGTGGTAATCTGACAGACCGTACTTACCGAAACTTCGGGATCTTCCCAGGAATCATAATATTCGCTAGGATATAAAATCCTAACAAGATACCACGTGGTACTCTAACAAACCATCTTTACTGGACCTTTGGGATCTGCCTAGAAATCATAATATTCCCTAAGATATAAAATCCTAACGTAGCTACCACTATTGACCACAGTTGGCATATACATGCATAGGTACTCTGACAAATTGTCCTTACTGGACTCTCAAGATATGCCTAGGGATGTGTTGACGGGCAAAATCGACCGTCTGTCAACTGAGAGAGTGGAACCGATCCAGGGTTGTCTAATAACCCAAGCCGTTTGGAATGAACCACCCTGACGGGTTTAACGGCTCCGTTAGCCATTCTAAGGTCCTAAGAAAACCAAAGAGTAAACTAATCTAAAATAACTAATCTAACTAAAACTAAACAAATTAAACTAACTAAAACTAAATAAAACAAACTAACTAAAACTAAATACAACAAACTAAACTAATTAACAATAAATAAAACAAACTAACTAAAACTAACAAGAAAACAAACTAATATACTAATCTAATTAAAACTAACTACTAAACAAACTAACTAATCTAATATCACTATATATACAAACTACTAACTGATACTACACTAACTATGATTTGAGATATAACCTATTTACAAAATGTACAATATCTACAAAACACAGATTTAAATAAAACCTGAAAAACTCATTAAAATTCTGCCCTAAGACAGCGAGAGATATTTTTGTTGATTTTATGATTTTATAAACAAGAAATTAAACTTACTGAAATTAAACGATCTAATATACTAACTACACATATATCTAACTAAAATACTAACAAACATACTAAACAGATAAACAACAAACAGACCTGGAAACGCTCCAGATTTGCCCTGTGTATGATGACTTCGAAGCTGGTCAGAGGAAGGAAACTCGCACCGGATGATCCAGAAGCTTCTCGTAAACGATAGCTGCAATGCTCTTTGAGTTTATTTACAGGACAAACAAGACACAAAACTCATAACAATTATAAGATTTATAAATCTCTGCAATTAGGTAAACGTGTTATGCAAAAACTTATACTTAATAATTCAATTGATGGAGAAGAAAAATCTGTCATTCACAAACTGAATCAAGTAATTGCTATGTTTTTTAGATACTGGAAGAAATCAGATATGGATTATATTGATTAAATCATATAATTTGCAAAAGACTAAGATAGCTAAAGTAGTCATTAACCAAATGCAAATTGATACACATAAACATGAAACAAAATATTGATATTATGAAAAGCTAAAGCTGTAGCAGAACATCAATTTCTGTCTCAGCCTGTATTAAAATTCCATATCCTTGTTCTCCCACGAATGAGGATGATCTTATTACAAAAAATAATGAGTATTTATAAGTTTTTCCACAGGGTAAAACCTCCCTGTGGAAGTTATCCAACTGTTTACATAATCTAGGAAGATATTCCCAAAATCAACTAAACTAGGAAACTAAAAAGAAACAAAAAATATTTCAAATATCCTCTAAACTGTCCATCAAATCCCATGTAATTTCGAATTCACCTGAAACAGGTCAGAAATAGACAAGTTAGAGAGATATTTTATTAATAAAACAATAAAAATTTAATTCTACAGACTTAGCTACAGAATCATCTAATTCTGCAGCTAGTCTAAAATAAGATACAGAATCAGAATTGAAATTAAATCAAATCTTTTAAGAAATTCCATTCAATTTACATCCAACAATCATTTGAGAATAGATCATAAATTGAAATCGATATTCTATTATGAACTCAAACAGGATTCAGATCCTTAACTGAGTACAGAGATAGCAATACTCTGTTTCTATTATAGTCATAAATCAGGTAAATGAAATCATATGAAACAGGATCGTAATCATTTCTCAACAAATCGAATCCATCTGTTATGAGATCATTTTGATATTCAATTGAAAATAAAATAAATCGCAAACATATTGTTACACTTATGAATCAAATAGGATTATCACGATATCTGTATAGCAAGTGATTTAGGCTGTGAACAAATCCAAACGATATTTGACTCATAACAAAATCATAACAGGATTAATCAAACAGGATTTGTTATAGATTTCAATCGTTGATCATTGCACAATAAGAAAACAGGATCGATTAATTTTGATCACAATCGTTTCAATCAAACAAATCATATCAGGGTTTGACCAATTCATTTCACAAATTTAAAATACAGAGCATCAATTATAATCTGAACTCGAATCATAGGACAAACTTGCCAAATTAGAATAAAAGTGAATCGATTTAGCTAAGATTTTTACATAATTGTTAAGATTCGGATTCATTTCCAATTCAGGTGCGAATGTTATTTGAGCGTAACGTTTTCATCAAAGAGATAGAGTCATTATCCTTAATTTGGAAACAATCAAAGATAGAACATCAGAAGACACAACATCGTAACAAGTATCTTCCCGAAAACATTTACCAGTCATAGCATACCAATGATAATGAAATCGAATCCGAGCAAAATCGTAATAGTCAAACTTAATCAAACTGTTTGCCAACCATAGCATATAGAACATAACCAAATCAAATCCGAGCATGATTGTGTTCTAAACTGAATATGAAAAATTTCCTTTTCAAATCGGATACAAACCAATTCATTTTGAAGGCAAACTATTAATTTTGTCACCTTAACAAGGCAAGCCAATCAATCAAATTCAAACGAATATCACTCAAATCCAATCAAAATCTATTGATTTCTATACTGGGCATAATCATATCGTATATCGAATCGAAATTTCTTTTTATCCAAAGCAAAGCTATATATAGAATGCACACAATATAACAGAGTCATTCAAGGTGTGAACAGAACTATTTAAAAACTGAATTGAAAACATTATAACAACCTAGATTATTTACAAAACAAACGATGTGAAAACCATACCTGTGTAGTGACGAGGCTGCTTGCTTATACCAGCTTGGAATTTACAACAGTCGTGGTTGATTCCACATTTTTGAACAGGATAGAGCCGGTTGTCTTCTGTTTTTTATCTGTTGCTTGTAGCTTGGCCTTTTGACTGGTTAGGAGTGCAATATGTTCTTCCAATGATTGAATCTTGGATTGGAGTATAGGAACATCAATATAATATCATTCTAACCAAGAATTGCATTGATCACAGGGTGCCTTTGTGCGTTTAGACAGAGCAGGCGAGGGTTTGGGAAAATGATCGAGGGTTTCACAAGGTGCTTTAATACCGGGGTAGTTAGGGTCATCCTTTAGGAAGGGGGGTAGGTTTGATACAAAATCATAAGGGGTTTCATGACACAAACCTTGCGAATAGGGGTATTCGCTGGCCAAGAAACGCTCAACTTCCGAATCAGAGTCCTCACTCAAGACCATAGGTTTTGGCTCGATAGGGGGTTTTGTCTTGTTCCTTGCCATCCGTGAAATCAAACGTGCATTCTTTTTACCCTTATCGTTAGCAGTAGGGTTTGCCTTGTGATTTTTTGTCACAGGCTTAACAATCTCAACACTCTTAGTCACAGTGTGGGGTAAGTCAACAGGAGGGTTGGCCGAGGGTTTAGGCAGTAGGATATGGTAGGGCACCGGGGGTACAGCCTCGAACTCACTCACCACAAGTTTGTCAACCTGTGTAGGGCTTAGATCCTCGAAACCATTCCGAGCAACAAAAATGCTCCAGCTATCCCCATGCAAACTCAAATGATAGACAACGATAAGCTTAACAAGCCCATAATGAAACAGGCTACTGTCGGCCTAGTGCCTTTTGAAATTCTTCGACATTTTAAATAGGCTACGATGCAAATAATAGGGCATATTGAGAGAGTATCCCATAAAAACCATAAGCAAACGCAAGTGGTGGAGGAACACACGTTCGTATCGACCTTCACAGGTGACGAACTATTTGATTATCATCAATAAATCGTGCCAACGTGGTTTGAGCATAGATACGAGCATACCTCTGTCACAAGAGGCGACTTTGCGAGATTGAAACAGCAGTGTCCATGGCACTTCCTCGACCTTGCAATTCTTAAACCAATGCTGTCCTGAAGGAGCTAACCCCGTAGCCGAGCTGATGAACTGGTCATCAATCTCCAACTATATATCGCCGACCTTGGCTCGACAACCATCGAAAGTCATGGCAAACTGTCAAGCTATGCAAAGGTTAAAACCCTCAAAACGTTTCACGAAGGTAAGCCATCCATTGTCTTCCAAATCTTGGCGGGCATTATCAAACATTAAAAGGGATTGATTGCCATTGGGTTCAACTCGCACGACTGGGGCCATGGAGATGAATGCATGGTAAGGGAAGGGTTTGAATTCACCAACACACACAGTAACAGAGCTACCCGAACCAACAACAATGAACGAGCCAAAAGGGGTAAGAATTAACGCAAGCATGCGAAGGTGGTGGAGTCTGCCATGCATAATATTCATTATCCAAGTACAGCCACCAAATTTCATAGCTGTTCACTCCATAATAATAGTTCTACCATTAAGTCATGTGTACAATCAATGAAATCAAAGGTGAATCACCAATGCGCGCAAATGTTATGCCATGGTGTTCAAACATCCGACGTATAAATCAAAACCCAAAATCAAATATGCGCCAATGTATTAATTCACATAATCAAAAGTTCAACCAAGGTGCCAAAACGACATTCATATAGTTGACAAGCCAATAATTATAAAAAGATTAACATAAGGATTGTATCATATATATATATATATATATATATATATATATAATTTAATCATAACCCCTATGCATTTTCGTAGAGTCAATGATCAGGCAAGCCATATAAAGTGTAAATCCAAATGCTCAATGCCTTACAAACTCAATAAAATCAAGTTATGCAATCAATATAAGAATGTCTAACGAGCATAGTTCGAAAGTCCTTCCAGCCACATAACGATAAACAAAAGGTAAGTGCAGTAGGGATATCGATAAAAAGATCATGACAGTTCAGATAGTGATCGAAATGTGACCTCGAAAGGAGAATTTTTCACGCTTACAGTCGTGAAAACTTAACAAAGACAAATGTGTAAAAGTCGCAAGAAATGAAAATGTCGTCTACTTGAAAAATGCGACGAAAAACTTGATGTTTGCAAGACATAGGTGTAGGCAGCTTATTCATAAAAAGGTGAATTGGCTGCCAACAATGGCGACACACTGGAAGAAGCAGTTATCTCTACAAAAGGTACAAATTCAGATTAAGACAACAAAGATAATTCCGACTCAAAAATAACAACCAGAAAATCGTACAAACATCATCATAAACCATTTTTTCCATCAGTGTTTCAAAAGATGAAAACCAATAACAATCTTAAGATTAGCAAGTCATGATATTAAATATAAAATCTTCAATACTGTTGGCATAGCCACTGCTGCCAGCAGGCGTCCATAGCCTCGACAGGGTTGCCAATTAACCCACTCTGACATCTGTATCCTGCCAAGAAGTTCTGGATCAGAATAAAGGACATTAAAGAGGTTTCTTATATTTATTTATTTTGCAGATTTTCATGTACCCGACATTGCTTCGCTGCCACCGGGCCTGTTCAGTACCCCGACGAAGTTGTCTTGGCACCATGCATGCATTTACCCGCTGCCAGCAGACCTGTTTAGTATCCCGGCGGGTTTACAAGCATTTCCCACAGCTCTTATTAATAATTTTTATTTTGTTTTTCATATGTATATAGCTGAGTGGGGTGACGCTAAAAATCTTGATATTTCCTTTTTTTTGACCTCATCAGAATTTTTTAAGAACTGTCCTTTATTAATCTCCAGAGATGTTTTATTTACAAAACACTTCCTATGACAGGGAGACATCTTTTGAGTCATTCCTTTATGGAAAAGGGACAGCGTAAAAAGATAATAGATGATCATGACAAACTTTGCTCAGAGATTGACATCAGTAAATTTCTTTCAAACAACAAAATTTCCCAACACAGATATCAATTTCAGCAATATATCATTGATGTTCGTACAAATTTTTCAGAAGTTATTTCAGCGAAGAAATTTTCTATCATCTTTGTCTGAATAGCTCAGTGTACAGGTATGTATATTATTCAAAAAACACGAAAACTGATAAATTCAAATCAAAACAGAAAGCAAACGAAAGTGCAAACAAAAGAAAAAATATATACATAATATACAAGGGTAGTTATCAAGCAAAGTATCTTTTTAGGGCTTGTCCATTCACCAGATAGGTGTCAAGCTGCCCTTCAAGATTCTACAATCGAAAGGAACTAGGACCCAACTTTTCAGCAATTAAAAATGGTCCAAGCCATAAGTTTTGAAATTTGGTGTGCTCACCCTTTCCTTCGTGTGGTTTGTCCCACTTCAAGACGAGATCGCCTACTTCAAAATTCCTATCAGAAGCAGAATTAGAATCGAACCAGCTTTTAACCAATTGTTGATGTTGATCTAACTTATGCTTAGCTTGGGCTCTTACCTCTTCCAACTTCATCAAAGCGTTAATTCGGCTTTCTAAAGGGGGACAATCTTCTTCTTGGAATTTTTGTGACAACTAAAGCGAAGGAAGAAGAATGTGAGGTGGCAGAATTGCTTCTCTGCCATAAATGAGAAAAAAGGGGGAGTTACCTATAGCGGATTTGGGCGTTACCCTATCAGCCCACAGTGCGTTCAGCAGTGGATTGTGCCAACTTTTGTGATTTTCAACCACAGTTCTCTTGATAATTTTGATCAAGTTCTTGTTTGTTGATTCTGCTAATCCGTTGCCCTGGGGGTAGTAACTAGCAGAGTACTTCAGCTTAATTCCTTTCTCCAAATTGAACTCGCTCATCTCAATAGAAGAAAAGTATGAAGCATTGTCAAATACTAGACAGTCAGGGATACCGAAACGGGTGATAATATTCAAGTTCAGCAAAGCGATTATCTGACTGGTGTTGACAGTTCTTAGCACAGCAGCTTCAGACCATCGAGTAAAGTAATCTGTGGCTGTCACAATATACTTGTGCTCTTGTGAGGACAGAGGGTTAATTGGACCTATGATATCAAGGCCCCATTGCTGGAAAGGAGAATCTACTGAGACGCGTTGCAAGGGAAAGGATGGTTTTTGTAATCACCCTGATGCTTTCTGACAGATGATACATTTACGACACAAGGCATGGGCGTCCCTAAAAAGCGTGGGCTAGTAGTAACCAGCTCTTAAAACCTTATGAGCAGTGGTGTCGCCACCGAAGTGACCACCAGCTTCTCCTGCATGCAACTCTAGCAAGACTTTTTCTACTTCGTCTTTCTCGAGACAACGCATCAATATGCCATCAAAATTCTGACGAAACAGTATACCGTTAACTAAATGAAAGGAGGCAGACTTCAGTCTTAACGTTCTTCTCTTGGCAGGGTCAAGGTGATGGGGTGTTGACCCATGTTCAAGACAGAATCTAATATCGCCGTACCAGGGACTAACGAGGTTTTGTACGCAAGAAATCAAACTTTGATCACTTTGATCTAGGTTTGACGTATCACTATCTTCTTGTTGTTCTGTTTCCGAATCAACAACCAAATTACACAATCTTTGGGCTCTCACAATCTGAGCTGGGGTGATTTCTAAGTCATACTCCTGCAAGGAGGTGACCCAGTTAGCTCTTTTCTCTCCTAACTCCTTCTGCACTAACAAGTTCCTTACGGCAGGGTAGGGGACAATGACTTTCGTCCTTGACTTCAAAAGATAGGACCATAAATGCTTAACTTCTTTGAAAATAGTGTAGGCTTGCCGATCAACCGCTGGGTAATTAAGTTCAGTGCCTTTGAAAGAAAAACTCATAAAGGCGATGGGTACTTCGTTGTTCTCGGCATTCTTTTGAGTTAGGATGGCGGCATAGGAACGGTCAGAGGCAAAAGTGTAGAGTGTAAAATCTTGAGAGAAGTCAGGGCTCATGAGAGACGGAGCGTCTATTATGGCCTTCTTTATGGCATTAAAAGCTTGATTTTCTGTGGGTCCCCAGTGATATTGGGTGTCTTTCTTAATTAAGTTCTGTAAAGGCCTGACCATTTCGGAGAAGCTGGGGACGAATCTTCTCACAAAGTTAATCTAGCCTAAGAAAGACTGCATGGATTTTTTGGATGTAGGAGGGGGAAGTTTTGCGATGACTTGAGTCCTCTCGGGGTCAATAATCCTTCCTTCACTAGACACAATGAATCCTAGGAGTTTACCCTGTTCTACTGCAAAGATGGACTTTCTGAGGTTCAAGGAGATGTCGTATTTACGACATTGCAATAGGACGGCTCGTAAGTGAGCTAGATGATCATTTTTGTTTTTATAATATACAGTCACATCATCTAAATAAACTACAACTGACTGATTGATTAAGCCTCGGAAAGCAATATCCATTCCTCTCTGAAAGGTAGCATCGGCATTAATTAATCCAAAGGGCATTTTACGATACGCATAAGTGCCCCACGGAGTACGGAAGGTAGTTTTGAGTTGGTCTGGCAGAGACATCAGGACTTGGTTGTATCCAAAGAAACCATCTAACAAGGATAGTCTCTCGGAACCATATACCTGTTGAAGGATCTGTTCCATAGGTGGGACAGGATAATTATCTTTGTCAGACGCTTTATTAAGGTTGCAGAAATTGACGCAAAGTCGTATTTCCCCGTTTTTCTTCCGGACTGGGACTAGGTTGGACACCCATTGAGTGTGCCTAACAGAAAAAATTATTTTAGCACTTAGGAGTTTATTCAATTCTTTTTGAACGGTTGGTTCTAGCTTGGGGTGCATTTTCCTCAGTTTCTGTTGGAAGGGTAAGGTTTGGGGTTTCATCGGGATAACATGCTGTATGATATTAGGGTCGAAAGTCTTAATATCATCATACGTCCATGCAAAGACATCTTTAAATTCTTTAAATAATTTAACAAAAGCAACTTTTTCTTGTCTAGAACATCCCAAGCCTAGGTTAATGCACTGAGGATTTTCACTAGTTCCTAAATTAACTTTTTCATAAGACAACGAGGAACTATTGGTTTTACAATTGACCGTCTTTTTAAATTTATCTTCAAAATCATAAAACTTCTCTAATCTAATTACAGATTTTGGGATCGATTTTACCATATCCGATAGAGCTTTAGGAGTTTTTGGATCAGGGATTACCGTGAAATCGCGCAAATTGTCATCGTGTGTGTTCTCATCTATCACCATGCCTTGGAAGGTTTTTTCCATGTGCAGAAAGGTTATAATCTACTGATCATCATCAAATACTCTCCAGTTTGTGACGTTATCGGGAATGGATGGCCGAAACAACATCTCAACTGAGAATGCGTCTAGGGACAAGCCTTCTGCAGGAAGAAGTTTAGAAGCTACATTAGCTAATAGATCTGCTTCAGAGTTATTCAATCTAGGAATGGAATTTATATTAAAAGCAAAAAATTTACTCATTAAGTTCCATACCTCAGATTGGTAGCTTTTGAGATGCGGAGAAAGACAGTGGATAGAATCTCTCACCTGTCTAACCACTATTTCAGAGTCGCCAAAGACGGTCAGATTTTGAATGTTCATGTCCAAAGCTTTTCTGAGACCTTGCAGTAAAGCCTCATATTCTGCAGTATTGTTAGTGCATTCAAATTCTAACCTACATGCTATCAATGTTTTGTTACCTGCCGGATCGATAATGATGTAGCCTGCTCCAGCTCCTTCTTTGGACTTTGACCCGTCGAAATACAGAGACCAAACTTGATTTGCATCGGGTTCATGAGATTGTTGTGTGGACGGTGCGGGCTGCATAAATGCTACGATCTCGGACTGTTGTTCTAGATTGATGATAGGTGAAACCTCGGCCATGAAGTTGATGAAGAAGGTGTCCATCCCTTGTACTTCAGGTGAATCAACAGGAGGTGTGTACGGTTCATTAGGATCATTCAAATCAGTGACCGTGAACTTGAGGTAGCGCTCACGGTTTACTCTGATTTTATTAGGCTTTCCGTTCTCTGGAAGCCATAGATGAGACCAATCTGTCGCGAAATAACCATGTAGTTGCTCCGACCAGTCCCTGCTTAAAAGCATGCCATACACTTCTGGAATATCCACAAAAATTATATCAATAACTTGATGGACCTTGGGGTTAGACGACAATATAATAAGTACATTCTTTAGTTTGCCTATAACATTCACATTTGTCCGATCAAGTTGTATGATTTTCAAAGTGGATGGTTCAACTTCAGCATTAATTTTCTGGCATACAGACCAAGGCATCACATTGGATGACACCCCTAAGTCTATCATACAATTATGCACGTTTCTATTGAAAATCTCGAAAGTTAATAGGAAAGGGGGTACATTCTTGCGAGTACTAAGAGTAGTAACTTGTGGCTTTTTACTCGCAGTTTCTAAGGCTACTTTATCTGAATTATTTACATTATTTACATTATTTACATTACTTACAGGAGGACTTCCTTTATCTTGAGGATCCAGATTGTTTTTAGTGGAAGTCTTCTGGGGAGTTTTACTTTGCACAACCTTGTTACCATTAGAATTACCATTCTTGCCATTTTCTGAAATATTTTGCAACATTTTTTGTAACAAAAATGGAAACTTCAACAACTCATAAATATAAATGTTAGCCCTTAACTTTTTAAGATCTTCAACAACATCATAATCTAATTTAGGGTTCACATTACTCTGTTTCGTCTCAACTGATTTAGATTGCTTTGGAGGCGAAGTTGTAGTGTTTTCGGAAGAAGGTTTATTTGTAGTCTTACTCCTAGTGTTATAAGGGTGAACCGTCTCGAAGTTGGCTTGGAAGATGATATCCAAGAAATGTCCAAAAATGTTTGGAGAAGACTCCTCTTCTTGAACTATCTCTAGTTCAACTACCTCCTCAAAAATCTCAGGAGGCATCAAGTTATCTTGGGCTTCTAGAATGGTTTGAAGAGCACATTGAAAACTTTCTAGATTAAGGCCTTCAGTGGTCGGATTAGGTCAGTTGGTAGGAAAAGGATTTCGGAAAGGAGGTTTGTAGGGCCCTTTACTCGAGGAAGCTTCTTCAGTCGACCTCTTTAAGTCTATAACTTGATTTGATAGTTTTTGTACAACTTTGGTTAAGTTTTCCAAATCAGAGTTTTCAGGTTGTGTT
>ML778873.1:1140385-1163797 GCA_009831015.1 Picea engelmannii
CATAACCCCTATGCATTTTCGTAGAGTCAATGATCAGGCAAGCCATATAAAGTGTAAATCCAAATGCTCAATGCCTTACAAACTCAATAAAATCAAGTTATGCAATCAATATAAGAATGTCTAACGAGCATAGTTCGAAAGTCTTTCCAGCCACATAACGATAAACAAATGGTAAGTGCAGTAGGCATATCGATAAAAATATCATGACAGTTCAGATAGTGATCGAAATGTGACCTTGAAAGGAGAAGTTTTCACGCTTACAGTCATGAAAACTTAACGAAGACAAATGTGTAAAAGTCGCAAGAAATGAAAATGTCGTCTACTTGAAAAATGCAATGAAAAACTTGATGTTTGTAAGACATAGGTGTAGGCAGCTTATTCATAAAAAGGTGAATTGGCTGCCAACAGGATGATCAATCCCCTAAGATATAAAATCCTAATGGAGATACCCACTATTGGTCAGGATACCATGGTATCATCATCATCACTCCCCCTTTCAAGGGAGGTCCTTTTGGGCGACACAAAGCTTGTCTCGGAAGTACTCAAACTTCACACGAGATAGAGGCTTAGTAAACACATCTGAAACCTGCTCATCTCTACCAACATATTGGAGATTTACAACTCCCCTCTCCACCATATCATGAATTTAGTGATACTGGATCTCTATGTGCTTCGACTTATCATGGAAAATTGGGTTCTCCGTCATCTTTATACAAATCTGTTTATCAAATAGAATCACGGTGGATTCCACCTCCAGATCGAACAAACTTGTCAACAACTTCTGAAGCCATATGGATTAACAACTAGTGGATCTCTCAAAACTTGGTCAAGGGCCAACAGGCCCCCAACACTCACTTGTGACTCATCCTGAGTCACTCTAATCTGGGTAGTTCTACTTCTAAACCCTCAAGCTTGGCTCAAGATGATTCAACTTGTTGTTGTGCCATGGCCTCTTGTGCATCGAACTCTTGGATGACTATCTCGTTCAAAAGTCCCTCAAGGCGTTGTTTGGATGAAATAACAACTTGCTCCGATTCTTCTCCTAGGCCTTCGACCTTTGTGAACAATTGGTAGGCCTTATCTTGTACATGTTGGAGCCTTTGAGTTACTTCCATAACTATGATATGGATAGTGTGGATCTAATACTGGGCAGTTTGTTGCTCTTGGGAGCGCTTCATTCTATCCACAACTGACAAGGGATTCAGATGTGCCTGTATCACTTCGGATTGATACTTCGCCTCTTGGAGATGCAACTCCAGTGCCTTCAGTTCTGGATTCTCTTTGAGTTTCTTGTAGGTCTGGGCACTGTGATCAGTAATTTTCTTACATTTGATAGTAAGGGATTTTATTCTCTCAACTGCGCTTCAAGCAATTGCTTCTCTTTGGTCCTTTACATCCTGTGGAGTCTTGGGCACTACGCAGAGCTCTAAGTTTGTGATGCATTGTTGTAACTACTGGATGGCTTCTGCGAGCTACTCCACTTGTTGCATGACTTGATCCTCTACCTTTATTTCTATGACTATCACAGAGTGAAGTGCTCTGTTGACTGCTTCTTTCACTTCGAGTTTCTCCGTGAGCAACTGTTCTTTTCCTTGCCGCATCTGTGCTTTTTCTTCGTCAAACTTTTCTTGAAGAGCAATCTTTTCATGTTTTGCAGCTCAACGCTATTTGACAAGTACTCTGTGTACTTGCATCAAATCCTGGGTGGCTTGTTCTATTTCTTCTTGTGCTCATCGAAGGTGAGCTTTGACTGTATCAGCTAGTCGATGGAGTTGGGCTGGCGCATCTCCCAACCCTGGATCTCCTGGAACATTGGAGACTGTACGATTGGACTGAAGGGCTTGTTGTACCTCTCATAGTTCAACTTCAATCCTATCATACATTTCTTCCTACTTGGCTGCTTGTTTATCTGCTATTTCCAGTGAGGCATCGTTCAGGGCTGCTATGATGAAGTCAAAATCATTAGATGTGAGGACAGTCTTCATCTTGGTCATGGTAGCTTTCGACTTCTTCTAGGAAGAAGGTTTTGGTGGGGGGAACCTTTCTCTTCTTCGAGGGGTCCTCCTCATCTCTGGGCGGTGTTACTTTGTTGGGCCTCTATTCATATTCTACTTCAACACCACCCCCTCGGTCAAGTGACATGGAAGAAGTCTTCCCTGAGGTGCTGCTTAAGTTATGGACCTCCTCACTCTTCTTCTACTCGGGTGTATTCTGTTCTTTATGGGTGTCCTCTAGGGTGTTAATATCAGATATCTCTACGAGGTTGGTGGGGATAAGGAGGTCAGCGGACCATTCCTTAGTGATTTCCTCTAGGTCTTCTTCTGTAATCTTATAATATGTCTGGAGCTTCTCTTTATGTTCATCTACCCATGCCATAATCTAGGTGAAGTGTCGATATGTGTTGAACTTAATAAGTGGTCGAAACCTATGTAAGTATTCTGGAGTCATGTGAGGCTCGGCTTCGATGGCTCACTTTATCTGAAGGTAGTATGTATGGAACACAACATTTGACTGCCACAGTTTGTTCATATCTATTGAATACCACAGAGTAGTGAACTTCGTGGCAAGAGGTTTGAACGACTCTATGTCAGGGAACGTTGCTCCTTCTGACATCTCCCAAGAAACAAATGCAACGAGGACCAAGAGCCAGCTGAAATTAAATTCATAACCTTGATCCTGTGCTTCTCGGAAATCTAGCTCCAATTGGTTAACTAGTTACTTCGCCCAATTCATTCGTAGGCCTTCTGTGCACTTCCCTGCGAGGTCAATGAAAAAGTCGGTGACCTGCCTAGGTCAGTTCTTTCTTACTAAATTTCCAGCTATTAGTTGACATGTGAGGCACACTGCATCACTCTGGATGGAAGCTACCTTGTAGCCTCTTGTTCCCTTATCAACATCGCCATAGGTGTCCTTGATCTTCTGTGCTAGTGCGTGATCTACAGCTTTTCCCAGATAAAAGTCCTGCAGGTCGGTTCCTTGCATACTCAGGCCCGTGATCCTGTGGATAAGTGTTGGGTCAACTATAATGCTGTGTTCAAGCCATAAGTAGCCACCATGGTAACATGATGGTAGCAGCTTGACATAAGCGTTGACTTCCTGGTGTCTTCCGAAGTGTGGGATATTCATGACATTCAACAGGGTGGACTATGCGAGGTTCATTGTCCACGATTGGGGGATGATATTTGAATTCTTTCCTTTAGTTCTGGTCAGGTACTTGTATGGGGCGAGCATGCCATAGATCTTATGATCTCCAAGGTTGAAGTCGTTGAACTTTAGTGTTGCAATCTTATCCTATTCGGTTCGAACTGCACATATCCCCTTCGGGAGGTACGCAGTGATTATGGTGTACTTGAAATATCTTGGTACACTATCGCGATTCACCCCGCCAGCCAGAGGCGGGATGTAATTGGGAAATATGGTTGGAATTAGTTTTACATTTGCGAGGTCATCTTTATGCTTGGTTCTCTTTTCTGCTGATGGCCAAGATGGTTCAGCTCCACGAGAAGTCAACAAAGAGGCTTGCACTATCCTTGTCGATGAAGCTTGTACACCTGTGGACATCGACATGACTCTTTCAATTATGAGGTCAATCAAAACTTCTTCGACAACTTTCTCTACAGCAATGAACTCGACCAACATACATGCTCGGGGTTGAAAATATTGGGTTCAGGGAGTAACTTAGACACTGCAATGGGATAGAGGGCAGTAACCCAATGATCACTTTGTAAAATTAGTGAGTCTGTGGGCTCATGTTTGTGGTTAGAAAATTTTTTCTCAGGGCATGGCACGATGGGATAAATAGATAACTTGTCAATGGATCTCTTGCAACAGCCGGCAATGGGCAAGAATCCTTCATTAACTTTGTTCTGTCCATTACAACATGGTCCAATGGTTTGATGGCGAACCATAAATGTCTTTCTACCCATTCATAGGGTCAGTCAAATGGTGATATTGGTCCTAACTGATATATTTCTTCTCCACGTGACATTGGTCTGTTATCCCGGTGAAGTTCCAATTTTGCAAACTTTCCTTCTGCGAAGTTCCCTCTGGAACCTTCTTTAACTTGTCGATCTTAGCTCTCTTCTTACTTAGTTTTCTATCCTTCTTTCCAGTGAGCTTCATTTCGGCATTCCTTTTTCCATTCTAATTCTTATCTTCTTGTGGCATAGTGACTTCACGTTGTTGAGATTCTTTCCTAAGATTCGAGAGTGATACTTCTTCTTTAGTGGGAATAGGTACTTTAGTCTTCTGTGGGTCTCTTAGTGTGCTTGCAAATTTGACATATGAGTCTCTGGAATTAAATAGCTTTGATCTATTCTTTTGTTCTTCAATCAAGTGTGTGATCCTTCTAGTCATGAAATCTTTTAACCCTTGCTTCTTCTTCTTCTCTAAAATTTATTCTTCTTCTTTCCTTCTAGCCTGATCTTTTTCAATCCAAGGTTTTCCTAGTAACATAGTAAATGGGGAGTTGTTCTCAATAAATATAATAATCTCAAAATATTATTCTGTCTAAGTTCCATTGGCATTCATAGATATCTTGGTGAGCTTTCCACATAGGTTTATCAACTTTCCTCTAAATATCCCTATTCCTCCCAATGAAGGAGTTGTAGCAGGCTTCCCTAAAAGTTCCCAAGTTCTTTCTGTCATGATATTCACCTGTGTTTCCTCATCTATAACATAGTCAATGTCTAAGTCTCCTATTCTTACTTCAAGGCATTCTTTTTCTTTGAAGATCTCTGATAAGCTGACATGTCAGTGATCATTCAGGGTTTCTCTTATCTGTAGAAATACTTTCTCTGATTCTTTCTGGGGATCTACCATTTCTGGATCTATCTTAGGGTTTTCTTGCCTCATGTTCATTCCTTCAAGCTTAGCAATCATTCTAGGGAAATCTAATACTTCGTGGTCCATAGATTTGCAACAAATACAACTAGGTCTTCTCCCAGGGCATTCATTAGCAAGATGTCCTGGTTTTCTACAACTGTAACAGAGGGTTAATCCTCTCTTTCTTTTAAATGATTCCCAACTCTTTCTATACTGCTCTAGGGTCATAGTAGCTAACCTTCAAACAATTCTTTCTAGGATCCTGCATACACTTGTTAGTCCAAACATTCTTTCTATGCATAGGTATAATATATCTATCACTATTCTTATCAGATCTATGCATATCAAACCTTCTTTCATCTATTAGTGCCCTAGTTTTCAAGCTAGGAAATAATATATCAAACATACCTAGATCCATACCTTTGAAACAAAAATTTCCATTTATCTTACTTCTACAAAGCACAAAGATTTCAGATCTAGAACTTTTCACTATTCCTACCTTTATCAGAGCACAAAGCTTGTAGATCTTACCTTTTTAAGAAAAATTTCTCACTTTTACCTTTCTCAAAGAACAAAGAGTTCAGACGTTACCTCTTTTCTTCAGATATGACCTATTTTCTTCAGATCTGACTTCTTTTCTTTGGATATGACCTCTTTCCTCCAGATCTGACCTCTTTCCTTCATATCTGACAGAGCTTTATAAATCAAGTAGAATACTGTGCACTAGAATGACAGATCTATGCACAAAGCTTTCGTAGTTTCGGGATGGATCTTTGCCCAAAGCTTCTTCTTCCTTAGTTCCCAACAATCATAGTTTCAGTCCTGACAATGAAACTATTTTTTGGCACAGGGGCAGACCCAAGGTTCAATGCTACAACAACGCACCAACAAAACCCTAACTATCGGCCCTTTCGGCAACACCTACAAAGAATATGAAGTCTCACCCGAGGTAGAGGTAGAGGTGGTTGCAGGACTGAGGTGTCTGCAACCTTAGTTGGGACACAAATCTGTGATTGTAATACTTAACATAGCACTTAGCACCGACAGTTCATCAATATTTAACCACTATTCTACTGCACAGATAAAACAGAGCATCACGTCATTCACTCAGATCTAATGTATTTAAGCACTTATCATAGAGAGGCAGATTAGATCTAGTAGGTTCTAGCACTAAGAATATTCACATAAGTCATATCTAACATTCATATACATTATTAGCACAAAGCATAAATAGATCTATCTATCTATATCAAAGCACTTAGCAAGTAAAGACATAAACACATCAAGACATTGCACAAAGTAGAGCAACACAACATATACATGATTCACCCCCACCCTGGGGCTACGTCCACTAACTCTTCTTTTTTATTATCTTCGGTCAATCTTCTTACAAGCACATAACATCAAAATCCTACTCCGCAGAAGACAGGAGATCTACGCACACTTTGCCAGATCCTCCTTCTTCGAGCTAGGGTACAACACCAAGCTTTCTTACAATTCCTTGCACATAGCTCTGCAAGTCTCAGGTAGTATGCACAAAGCACTTACAATCCTTAAATCACATAAATCTAACACTTAGCCTAATATCACACAGATATGCATATCTTCTCATCCTCTTACATAGCCTAGACATCTATTTATACATTACAAAATAGGCCTAAAAATGGGTAAACTCATGGGTCGACATACCATACCTGTTACATAATCCCAAATCCCAAAAAGGGGCCTAGATCCCACGATCTCTACTTCATCTTGTGCTCCTTCTTCGACAGGCTATCAAAGTCCCAAAATAAGTCAAACTTGACCAAGGATCTCTCAAAACTTGGTCAAGGGACAACATGGCCAATACAAGATAATACTCCCTTCTCTTCCATCTTTTTTTGTTTTTTCTTAGTCAAGTGAATGTTATGATACAAAGGAGGAAATGAGTGTCGCAAGTAAGCAAAACTAGTTCCACCAGTGGAACATACCTATGCTCAATGCAAGGAGGTGCTTGTGGGAGATGGACACTCGGGGGAATGTTCCCTCCTAGGTATAGGGTGTCAAGTTGAAAAGGATATAAACGATGTGCTACTTGGTTGAGGATGAAAAACTGTTGAGGCAAATGGTTTATAACACAAAGTGAGAACCGACAATAGGCTCAATACTGCAAGCAAGGGCATGAGATGCAATCACAACTTAACGCCAAAAGGATGTCATTTTTCATAATCTTAGTCCTTTTGGTTTGAAAAATGGATAAACTTGTACCAAATAGACGTCCTTTCAAATCCAATTTACGAGTGTGAAAGAGACAAGTTCACTCGAAAATCTTTTCGCTTTTTGAAAATGAGTCAGAAAAGAGCTTAAATCAAGCTCGCTTGGGAGTCCAATAGGTATAGGTCATCATGTTTATGAGTGAGAAATGAGGTTCAGCATAAAGTCATGTATTATCTATAATGGAATCTCAGTCCTACGGAAAAAATCTCTGCATGGGCACCAAATGAAGTAGAGGATCTAACTAGGGTACCCATGTTTGGTAGGTCTCTACAATTTGATAATGACATGTCTTGTAGCAAATGGAGAGTTCTGCGTCGCAAAAAAACTGGGTTCATACCTAAGGCATATGAGTAATAGTTATAGGACAATGCAAGTGTGAATAATGGAATGGATACCTATCATATATGTTGGGTAGAGAAAATACATTTTCGTAGTTATGAACGGTCGTCATAACGCTAAAAACCGCAAGAATCCTTGGAAAAAACTACAAAAACCAACTCAATCCATTGATGTATTAGTCTGTTAGGAACACATACGATCTGAAACTATGGAAAGTGGGTAAAAATTGTTATAAATAGTAATAAAAACCAAATTTTACTATGTCATTTGACTTTTTTACCCAAATAGTGAATTTTGGACCAAATTACCTCCAATCTTCAATTGGTGATTGCGGGAGCATCAAGTGACAAAATCAATGACCATCTAGACTAGGTAATTCCTCTTCCCCTCCTCTTTCTTTATAGTGGATTACATTTTGTATTTAGGTTTGAATTTTTAAGTTATCTAGGGTGCAAATCAAAATTTTAGGTGTATGCGGGCTACCATTCATCGGGTCGCATATACGTGTGATTATACGTGGATGTCTAAAAGAAAACCAATGTATACTCATCCCTATATGCGATTGTTAATGTTGCAGCCCACGTATATGTCTGTCAACAATTTTTTTGATGGTTTCTAACTCAAAATGTGATGTGTCTCTGGCAGGATGGTGCTAGAGTGGAGGGAAAGGGAACACGAGGAGGTAGATGCTACTGTGGAAAGAGATCTGGGGGGCCAAATGGCCTTGAAAAGATGTAGGTTGTATAAGTTTTGGGCACTCAAATTTATGAGGTCCCAAGTGAGGTTTCTACAGTTGCTCGTGGATTACTGGGATCCAAACAATGAGAGATTCAACCTTGATGGGAAACCATTAAGGATTGAAGTCAAGGATATTTATTTCTTGACAAGGTTGTCATGTCATGGTGAGGTGGTGAACCTCAAATCCCGTGGAGCTGGGAGCGGTATGAATATAGAAGAATACATAGACACTCACTGCATAGAAGGGACTGAGAAGGTCGGGAGTCAACTCCCCATTCGAGCGATAAACAATCTAAGCCTCAAAATTGTTGTCCTCGTTTTGAACTAGATCACAGGATTGACTTCATTGCACCAGGCATCGAGGCCACTTATGTTATACTCTATAGAGTGTTTGAGACCCACAGTGTACGATTGGTGCACCTCGCTACTGGCTAATATGAAGAGTCAGTTGACAGAATCCAAACAAGGTTATAAGAGGAACTTCAGGTTTGCTTCCATCTTGTGTATATTTTTCTTTGAGTGGGCTCCAGGTTTGGGACCTAGGTTTGAGATCATTCCTTGAGGACCTCGCGATCCATCCATGGCACGGTAGACCAAGGTGATGAGACGACAGGGGGGAGGTAGGGTGCCCACACCCTACCACCATGATTTATTTTACTAGTGGAGATGGCAAGTCATTTCTCTGGATGACTATACCTATGTAGGGATCGACTTCAGAGGGGACCCTGACATGCCATTGCCACCAGGGACCTCCTACGGGGACATAGGTATGTCAAATTTTTTAAATATTTCATTTTTTTGTATTTTTGTATAGGAAAACAAAAATATTTTTTGATGATGTTTAAGTACTAACTAGACATGTATGTGACACAGACGTAGGTCCATGATGACTGGACGGGCTTCCATGACATCGTCGAAGGCACCAAGGAGATGAGGCGGTGGGAGGAGAAATAGAGAGAGTCCTTCAAAATGTGTAAGGAAACCTGTCTCGTTTGACACATAGGATTCCGATGGTTCGGGTAGAGGATTTGGTGAAGGCTATGTAGCAGCAGGTGGTTGGCGTGCCCAGATATTGGGTTCAATTCTTTCGGTGTCTCACAAACTCTGTAGTTTGTTATCATGAGACACATCTGGAGCCACATGCGTAGATGCCATGGATTTTGTATTATCGGTTGTAAATGTGTATTGAGGGTGTTGGCTCTAATTTTGTACTATAAACATCATATTTTTGAAATATACATAAAACATGGTTCTTCGGCTTTACTTATGTTACAATGTGTACATTGATGAGAATGTTTTCCTTGCTTTAGTTGTGTGACAAATTCCATTCTAAAATGAAATTAGAATAAGCATCGGATACATAATTAGAACTCCTAGGTATGTGATGATAAGTAATAAAATCAAATTTTTGTTCTAAAAGGTGTACCCGTAGGAATCGTCATAGTAACATAGGGTCACGCACATGGTGACTATCATTCAATTGAATTACTATTAACTGGGAATCTAGGCGAACCTCCAAAGAGAGGATACCATGTGAAATGGCATCGTGAAAAAGTTGTATAACAATGCTATATTCGGCCACGTTATTCATGGATGGCCCTAGGAATATGGCACCTGAAGACACCAATAGACCCTCAGGTGAGTAAACCACACAAGCGGCAGAAGCCAAGTTCCGTGTATGACGATTGGCTCTGTCTGCGAATCCTAAGTAGACCGAAGACTCTGTTGACATCTGCCAACCAAGGGAAAGATATATACACTAAATTACATTAGTATAAAAAGAGTTACGCCCAAGCTTGGGGCTCAAGCGTAATATCTTTTCAAGTAGAGCCTGTTCCTAGGCTCAACCAACATGTTCCCTTCATAATATTCCAATTCATAGGCTCCTTTTTCTAAGACATGTCGCACGATATAGGGACCATGCCACATGGGTTTGAACTTGCCTGCCCCCAGCAGTTGTTTGGCTTGATCATATAAAAGGACCAAGTCACCCTCAACGTACAACCGAGAACAGACAGGCTTATCGTATTGGAGCTTGAAACGTCTTTTATTCTCTTTGATAGCCGTAGAGGTGTCTCGACACTCCTTGTCAAGGATCTCTAGGTGTACGAAGCATCGTTCAAGATTAGAAGTGTCAGAGAGGAGCGTGACTACCAATCTAAGAGAATGGATTTTACATTCAATAGGTAAGATCGACTCCACACCGTGTACTAACTGGAAAGGAGAAAATCCACTGGTAGTCTTGACCAAGGTTCGGTATGCCCAAAGTGCAGGGTATAGCATAATATGCCAGTCAGATTTGTTCTAGCTGAAATTTTTCTGCTAAATGGTTTTGAGAGACTTGTTGACGGCCTCTACCTGTCCATTTTCCTGGGGGTAGTAAGGGTAAGAATGACCATGCTTAAACCCCATCTTATATGTTATCTCTTCCATCATTTCATTCTGAAAGTGACTTCCATGATCAGTGACAATCTCACTTGGGATTTTGAACCTGGCGATAATTTGATTGAATACGAAGAAGGTGATAGTCCTCCCATTGGACTTAATTGTAGGCATGGCCTTGACCCACTTAGTAAAGTATTCTACGACCACAATAATGTGTTGATTCCCCCCAGCCGAAGTTGGGTTTCAATCTACAAATTCCACCCCCCACTTGGTGAAGCGACTGACGGTAATGACTGGATGGAGAGGGGCTAGGTGAGAGCACATTTTTTGAGTGAACACCTGGTAGGGGTGACATTTCCTAACCGCTTCAACGCAATCTTTAAATATATATGACCAGAAATAACCGACTCACAAAATTTTTTGGGTTGTCGGAAGCCCAGATAGATGACCATCACAAGCCCCACTGTGGCAATTGTTTAGAACTGAATTGACTTCTTTGTGAGTTAAAAAATGACACAGGATATTTTCTATTCCTTGAGGATACAGAGTGTCATCAATGATAAGGTAATTCTTAGCTTGGTATCATACATGTTGTCGGTCATCTCGTGACATATACTGAGGGAAATTAAAAGTTTGAAGCTAGAGAACAATGTCTCCATATCATGGGTCAGATGATGAGACAAGGAAAATGTGTTCATCCACAAAATAATCAACATGAATAACATCCTCGTCTGATCGTGGGAAGTTGGATATTAAATCTGGAAAGACTAGTGATTTCTTGGATTTCGCAGAAGCGAAATCAAGATCGAATTCTTGTAAAATGACAATCCATTTCTTGTATTTTCCCTCTATTATACGCCTGGTAAGGACATATTGAAATGGATTGACATCAACAACCACAACAATTTTGAAAAGACATATATAAGGTCGTAATCGTTGGACTGCGTGGACGACAACCAAAGCTAGCTTTTCAACGTGAGAATATTTGAGCTTAGGACTGACTAAGTTTCGACTAAGATAGTAGATGATGTGCTCGTGGAGCTCATCATCCTCCTGAGCCAAAACCATACTGATCATCTCTTTAGACGGGGTGAAATAGAGCAAGTAATATCTACTATAGTCTAGAGACTTCAGCAGAGGCATCGATACTAAGGCTTCCTTCAAAGCATCGAAGGATTCCTAGGCTTTCTCATCCCAGATAAAAGGGATGTCCTTCTTCAAAAGACACATGAAACCATTAGTAATATTGGCATAGTTTACTATAAACCGACGTAAAAAATTAGCTTTCCCCTGTAAACCTTGAAGTTGTCAAATAGTGCATTGGGGAGGCAATCAATGTATTGCCTCAACCTTTAGTGAATCTACCATGATCCCGGTCTCAGAGGCTAAAAATCCTAGAAGACGTCCAGACCTAATGAAAAATATGCATTTATGAGGGTTCAACGGAATTCTATAATGATGACATCTTTCAAAAACTAGCCGAAGGTGCTTAGGGTGATCCACTCTCTTACGAGCATCAGCATCAAAATCGTTAATATAAGCTTCGACTATATGCTTAAGATCATGGAATGTGAAGGTCATAGCATGTTGGAAGGTTGCTCTAGCATTTTTAAGACTGAAAGGCATCTTTCGGTATGCGAAAGTAATCCAAGGACAAATAAATGTCGTATTATGTTGATCCTCAAGTTTAATTTGAATTTGGTTATACCCTGAAAATTCATCCATGAAAGAAAAAACTTTCTTTCCAGCACAATCATTGAGAATCTGATCGATGAAAGGTGTCGGGAAGTTGTCTTTAGGATAGGCTTTGTTCAGGTCGCAAAAATCCATGCATACACGGATGGTTCCTTGCTACTTATTCACAAGAACGGGATTGGATACCCATTCAGTCAAGGGAACTGGGTAGATAAAGCCAACATTAAGCAGTTTCTCTACCTCTACCTTAATAGAAGAGACCTTCCGTGGATTGACATCTCTAAGATGATTTCGAACAAGATTAACATCCGGGTAAGTTTTAATCTCATGTTCGACAATTTAAGGGTTGATTCCTGGCATCTCTTCATATGACCAAGAAAATACATATTAGAATTCCTTGAAGATCTTGGTGTAGATCAGGATTTCCTCTGGTGAACAATCCACACTGATGTGTACATTTTCAATCTTGCCAGGGGTATGAGAGATATCAATCATGACGGTAGGAGAGATACTCGCCATATTTCCTTCGGCATAAATGTCGTGTGTATCAAGTGGAACTACAACATGACTGACTATCTCGCTTAGAGTAGATCGAAAGTCATCTTATTCGATTCTAGCAAGCTCTGGGAGAAAATAAGAGCGATGATACATATCATCCCAAGGTTTGTCAGAACCATTAATGGCCTTGATGATAGCTTCATCCAAGGGAAAAGTCTCATCAAGGAAGTCATGTGAGAAAGATGCCGAAGTGGCCCACATGGGCTTAAGAACAAGATCCTCCTTGTCTGTTTGCGAGGTAATAGGATCAGGATTGACGAAAGAGTCAATAACAACTTGATATGCTATCTCCACTACCGATAGTGGCATGGACATTCTAGCATGCGATTGACCTTCACAAGACGTAGTCAAGGAAGGTAGGGTCTAAGGATTGTTAAAATAGGAAGTTCAGAAAGGAACAGACCTCTTTGACGAAACGGGCCTACTAGACATGGTGTAAACATGGTGAATTGGTGCCATGAATTCAAATGTACCCATAAGGGATGAATACATTCTGACATTGATATTCTTAGTTGCTGACTGAGAATTATCAACCACGGGGATCGACATTCCAACAGATGCACTGGGGCTAGCATATGCAAAGGACAATTGGTCGATCATCATGATATTCCCATTGTGAGGAAAACAAAGAGTGCGAAATATGGATGATATGAGGAAAGTCATAGCATAAGTCCAATTGTGTCCTAGTAACAAGTTATAATCAAGAGGCACATCAACCACCTCGACATCCACCTCTATCATCTTCCCACCTAACTGGACCGAAAAGGTAGGAAGAATACCGTGAGGGTGGAAGGAATGATTGTCAAAAGAAATAAACATGGTCAGAGACTGAGAGAGATTCGGAGAGCTAAGAGCTTTCCAATAGATCAGGGACATCACACATATTGCAACACCTTCATCAACAACCACACACTTGATGGTATACTTTGAGTAACCCATGTGGATTTGGAATGCCACATGGTAAGGCAAGCGAGGCTTCACATCTGTGACATCAAACTTGATAAATTTCGAGCCACTGCGGTCTAGATCTCCTAATGCATATAGCAAGGAATTCTTCTATGAAGGACATGTCTGGAGTACCTCCAGGGCTGACATCGCACAAGGGGTTTGACCTAGGTCCTTAACAATATATTAATTATGGGTGGCTCTAGCATTTGGATTGTGGGTAGAGCGCTTGAGTACTCTTTTCAAAATATGAGGCAGTGGCTCGAGTTTTTCGATCTACAAGGGCATCTCCTAAGGAGGAGGAGATTCTAGACCAGGTACAATTTGTATAGAATTGTAATCGTGAGACTGGGTGGCTCAATTAACCAAAGAATTAACCATATTGATGCACAAACGATCATTGTCTTGTGCCGGTTGGTTTTGACTCCCACTGGCCACATTTTTGGCATTTGAGGAGCTCGAGGACATGTGTTGCTTATGTGGAAAAGAATTCATCAGCACGACAAGCAGTAGAGATAAGAGCCTCACAGCTTCTACAAGTTTGGGCCATAAATGAGTAATATGATCATTTGTACAAATATTACAGGGAAATTTCACCTTACACCTTTCTTTCTTTCCCTCACCAACATTATTATTCATCCTCTCATTATTACCATTGTCCTTAGGTTTATTATTATTCTTCCCACCCTTGCGATTATTATTATGTCCTTTCTTCTTATTCCCGCCTGGTTGTTGGTTACCATTTGGGCTGGTCGACGATTGCACATAATGTACATCTGCAGACTGAGTGGGATTGGAAGACACAGATGAAGTTGGCCCTCCTATAGAATGGTTTAGAGACAACTCTCTCAAATGGCTTGTCACCGAGGCTGCAGATTTCACATTGGAGGAGCCTACAATGCCATCAACATGAGGTCGAAGATTTTGTCTAGGTTCATACTTTGACCTCGATGAATCCAGAAGAATCTCGTATAACATCCCAGACTGGGCATATATAATATCTAATTGCTAGGATTTGAGGATTTCTTCTTCCTCAGATGTAACCCTGGATGTCGCAACATCCTTCGTAATAGGATGTTGTAAAGACTTAAGGAACCACTCTAAGAGGAATTATGGGGGTATGTAGGTATTGATCAACCTCTTCCATCTACGCCACTCCTAGATTTGATGTGAGATATGAATGGCTTTGTCCTGGCGTAAGGTCGACATAAGTTCTAGGCCAACATGGTAACAAACTAGAAATTGGAAGTCGTTAAGGAAGACTAAAACCATCTAACTAAAGGTCTCGTATGCCCCCCTAGGTAGCTCAATATACCATTTCATGAAAAACCATGTGATGGTGCGTTGAAATAATCTTAACCACATGGTATCGTCACTAAGAGAATTCAAAGAGCACCATAAGTGAAAGGTGGTAACGTGATCACCAGGATCCTCGCCATTCTTTCCTTCGAATTTTGGAATATCTGAAGGAATCTTGGTGGGAATGGGGGGCCATGTAGGATCATGACACACAGGGTCATTCATCAACTTAGACAAGTCTGGCAAATTGAGCGTGGCCAGAAAAGGGAGGCGGCGTTGCGGTATCTGGCCCCAAGCTCCCTAGAAAGATTGTGTTTGGGGAATCCCATCCAGGGTTTTGGTAAGCACCATGGCCCTGTCCGGGATTGTAAGAACCTCCTCTAGGATAGTTCATAAGGGGTTTGTTGGGCATCATTCTGGTAGGAATGTTCTTATGAGGGTTATAAAAAATACCCCCAGACAAGGTGGCTCCGGGTTGAGGGTTTCCCAAGGTGTGAAACTGACTTGCTCCGAGTGTGAATCTAGAGGATAAAGGTGGATTCGTCATGCCAAACTTGTTGGTCGTAATAGGCACATAGGAGGTGGGTGTAAAGGATGGAACTTGAGTGGAAGATTGCTCGCCAAATTGGTTACTCCACCCAGAAGCAACGATATTAGACCCGACGTTAAAAGAAGGAATTCCTCCCACGGTAAGATTTGTTTGACGGATATGAGAGACACCAAATGAGAACATAGTATAAGGAGTTGTGCCCGCAAGTCCAATGCTAGCATTGGGTCTAGCGGCTGGGATGGAGTTTGAAAACTGTGATGTAAAATTAAGCATACCATAGGAAAAAGGACTAGAGGCCATCGGGATGGACTGAACATTATAGCCCGATGAGTGACCAAGAGACCCAAATGGGTTCATGGAAATAGGTTGAGTATTCACTATAGGACAGTAAACATTGATGATATGTGCCTCTGACACTACAACCATTGTGGTTCCAGGAGTTGAAGGGTTGCCATTAACTATAGTAGGTATGGGAGTCAAAGGACTCCTAGTATCTCAATGACTCGATTCATTACTCATCCTTATAGAATCACAATTCTGATAAGTGGAGGTGTATGTACCAATTTAATAACTCTACTCCTTTTATAAGGAAAAGACTCAAATGCGGTGGTAATTGTAACAAGCAGGGAGACCGACGGGGAAGTTGGTCCGACTCCACGATGACTTAAGATTCAAGATATAAAAAAAAAATCCTAAGGCCAACTAGTAATCAAAGAGCACACCAAAAATAATCAAATGACCTATATGCACACAAACAGGATAAAGTGGTTGAAAGGGGCCTCCCTCCCTAAAGTAGGTATGCCTTTCCCAAGAGGGGCCTGAGACTCCCTGCTAAATATCAGAGGTATCATAATCAGTTATAAGGTCTCTCGTGGGCTTAACAACTAGTCGGTCAGATCCCCCCAGAGAGGTAATCCTCCATAAGGGTTGTGTGTTGTTCAACCCTTATCTGACCTAGGGTACCTGCAGAATAACCGATGCAAGTAGCCTATGTGGCACCTAAGTCAAGAAAATAAGAAACCACGGTATAACTGATGCATAGGAGAATAGTCGTAAGTCAGTTCCACTGTATGCGTAGGGTAGCAAAGCCCGAAACCATGACAACATCGCCTCTCAAGGAGGTAATGGCACTAGAAAGATCCCCAGATATGAATAGATCCCCAGAAATATCTCTGACACTAAAGAGGTATCGGGGGGATATCCCTTCAACCGACCTCACGCGACCTCGTTCGTAACTCCGGTGTAATCGGAGCCTCCTGATATTACTGATTATACAATGGATTTCTTCACTCCCTTTGTCAGACACATATGTTGATTTAATAGCCTTGGAGAAGTTTACTCACAAAATCCTATTCCAAGGCACTAAATCCTAAGCTAGTTTGTGCACCCTAGAAAATAAAATCGTTACTAATCAATTTTAAATTATAGCGTTAATTTTAATGGCCTTGCTTTCTCAAAAGGTGCGGTCATGAAACTAGTGATGTTATGACTCAACAAGTAAAATAAATGAATATGAATACAATGAAAAGTCCTAACTTCGATTTCCAATAAATTATATGCTTATTAAAAATGAAATTTTCAATTCAATTCTGCAATAAAAATGCAATATTTCTTTACATGCACTAAGATAAATGACAAAGACTCGAGAGATCAAAATGCCAATCAATGTAAAATGATGAATATTTTTGTATTTTCAATATAAGAAAAATGAAAATGCAAGGACTGAACAACATCTTGATATAAAGACTCTACTGTGTATAGACAAAGACAACCCAAGTAGGATATCAAGGAGAAAAACACCCAGCCCAAGGTGCAAGCACAATCAAAATGAAAATATGATGAGAAAGGCACTGCCCAAAAATTCAACCAAAGACAGGTTTCTTGTCATTCCACAAACACTTAATAGTCACTATAGAGACCCACGAAGACTCAACAATCATAGAAACTTACCCAGCAACCACCAAACCCAGAAATCAAGCAACAAAGGTTGATATACGAGACTGTTCAAGGGACAAGCGCATATTTACGCAACTTGTAGAAGGATAGCATGCGTATGTACGTCACTGTCAAGCAAAAACCCGCGTATATGTGTCAAAACACAGCTACGCTAAGGTGAAGGCTGAAAGTCTCAGACATTGAGTGAACAGAGGCTTTCAAGCAATCATATGAAAAGAAACTCAATATGAACAAGAGCAATATAAGGAGAAAAACACTCCAAACCCCAAAAAAGAAGATCCAATCCCCAGTATGGTCGCCAATTCTGTTACGAGGAAAATCTCTCTATGGCTAGGGGTAAACCACAAAAGATGGAAATGAATGTAGACTCTAATCTCATACATGATATATAGACAAATATGCTAGCAAGACAAGATAAAAGGCCTACCTTGTCCAGACATTCGAAGAATTCCACCATTGAGCACTTGACCTAAAGCAATATACCTGCAACTAGTCCTCAACAACCAAGCAATGCAAGCATATGTTGATAATTTATGATGTTAGCACATTAAATATCATAACCCATCAACATTCATAACAAATACACCCATGGAATAATAATTCAAATATTTGCAAGATATTAATTGGACAAGAAAAGAGTATTTCTATTAAGATATAATCAACAGAAGTGAATGAGTTACAGAATTCTATGTCGGAACGGTTCGGAACTGAGTAAATAAGATTCTTCCAGCTGGGCCTCCACCACTTCAATCCTCCACCAAAAGCAAGATCATATAAGAGAGATAGTTAAGTTCTCAATCAGTAAGGGAAGAGATTGGGGGCTGAACAATGTGTTCAGACTTAAAGGACAAAGGGATGCAGACTCAATGTGAAGTGAATAATTTCTCCACAGTAACTTTGCTCTCAAAGTTGAATTATTTCTCCTCTTTTCCATAGCTCCTATTTGGACCATTTATAGAATTCAAGTGGAACTAAAGGGCCGAGTCGGAACGTTTTGAGTATATGGAAGTCCAAGGATCATTGATCTTGTGATGTGACATGGAAACCCAACACCATTTTTCAATTTTGGGAACATTTCCTGATGTACATGGGTTGTAGTGGTGCAACCTGCGTATACACATGTTGTATAGTATGCAGGGCGTGTATATGTGGAAAAAATATATTTTTAGCTTTGGGATTTGTAAAAATGGACTTCAAGTCTGCATAGGGAAATGGAAAAATGCCTTATGTGCAATATTGCATGGGGTGAGGCAAATCTTGCTATAACACACATCAAGGCCATATAGCTGGAGAATGGCTTAGGTTTATTTATTTGTCTCATGGTTCCTTCTAGGGCACCATACTTCTCTGCATCTTGAATAAGTTCTCTTTCCCAATATGGATTTATCTTGTGAGAGATCGTCATATGGGGAGGTTCTTGAGATTCTATCATATCATGATCTTTTGGAATCTCATCATCAGGGTCAATTTTAACTTCCTTCATGGGTTCTGCAACTCTGGGAGCTATAGGTTCTTCTTCATATACTTCTTCAATATGGAATTTCCTTGATATTTTGAGTTATTCATCTTCATCAAAGGTTACATCTCTGTTGATATCAATATGATGGTAATTTGGTATGTAAATTTTGAAGGCCTTAGAGACCTCACAGTATCCAACAAAAATTCCCTTCTTTCCTGAAGGATCCAACTTAGTTCTCTTTTCTTTTGGAATGTGTACAAATACTGGACAACCAAATATTTTGAGATGGATTACTTCTAGCTTCTTTCCGGTGAAAATTTATTCGGGAGTTTTGAATCCAAGTGCACTATGAGATAATTTGTTTTGGACATATATTGTTGTTCTTGATGCTTCATCCCACAAGTGCATTGGAAGATCTTGATCGTGAATCATAGTCTTTACTGCTTCCATAATCGTTCTATTCTTTCTTTTTTCTACTCCATTTTGTTGAGGATTATAGGTAGTGGTGAGCTCCCTCTTAATCCCGACATATCTGCAAAAGCTTTCAAATTCATTTGAAGTGTACTCTCCTCCATTGTCTAACCTGAGTATCCTGATTTTCCTTTCAGAGAGGTTTTCTATCAAGGTTTTGAATTCCTTTAACTTTCCAAGTACTTCATCTTTTGATTTCAAGAAATAAACCCAAGTATTACAAGAGTAATCATCAATAAAGGATACGCAGTATACATACCTTCTTAGAGAGGTTGATGGTATTGAACTGGATACATCTAAGTGGACAAGTTCCAAGATTCCTTTTGCTTTACTGTCGCTCTTTGGGAAAGGATTCTTTATGTTCTTTCCTTGTGCACATCCCTTGCATACACCTTCATAATCAACCTTTAATTCTAGTCAACCTGTAACTACCTTGCTTACACATGGTAAGGCTTTGTATTTGATGTGAGCTCATATTCTATGCCAAAGTTCACAAGGAATTTCAATAGAGTGAGTTAAGGCTGCATATGAGTGACCTTTTAACTTGTACAACCCACCTTCTTTTGTTACAATAACAACTGCATCTTATATAGTTTTTCCTTTAGGCCACATAATAACTTCACCATCTATGAATGCAACCCTGAAACCTTTCTTATCCAGAGCTGAAATAGAAAGTAAGTTATTTCTCAAGCCTAGTACATAGAGTACATCCTTCATTCTCATCGGAGTTCCTGAATCAAGTTTGTAAGTGGATTCTCTCATTCCTTTGATAGGGTATTGATAATCATCTCCAAGAGAAACTTTATAGGGTAATTCCTTTGCTATAAGGCTAGAGAGAATTTATTTCTGGCCTGTCATGTGCTTAGAGGCACCGCTATCTATGAGCCAAGTATCCTCTCCAGGTGCCACAGATCCTGAGAGGGATGAAAATGAAACATAATATTCAATATCTTCTTTGGTTAACTTATTGGCTGGCTCATCATATTTAGCTACATGGGAATGATTTATTTTGTTATTTCTCCTTTTGTATTCTTCTCTTTTGGAAGGACATTTCTTAGAAATGTGTCCCATCTTATCACAATGATAACATTGATAGGAGGATAAATCTTTTCCCTTTCTTTGACTCTTATGATATTTATGGAATCTCTTTGGAGAGTGAGATTCTTTATGAAAGTGGGTCTCCTTTTGAAAATGAAACTTTTTCTTCCCGCCCTTAGCATGATAAGCTTTGGATTTATCTTCATCACTTAATATGATGAATTCTCGGTTGGCCACTCTTGCTTCTTCTTGAACACATTATTCTTTGGCTGCATTTTCTTTGGGTTCCGATACATTTTCTTTTATGAATTTTTCAACGTCATTCTCTTCAAGAAGGAGTCCAATTATGTACTTCCAGGCATGGAAATTTTCCAAACCTTCTAACTGTTGATTAAGGTTCATTGTCATTGATGTCAAATGATACAGGAGAATCCCTCATGGCAAGAAAAACCAACATGGAAGCAGAAGACAGCTGGAAGACGTCCAGCACAAGTTTTTGAATTTCCCTTGAAACTGATGCGTCAAACATAAATGAGATCATTTAATGAAGGCACCTTGGTAAAAATGTAATCAGAACTCGAGCCATACGCTCTCGTCTGAGATAGACAGAGGCATTTATAGTAGTTAATGCAGGTAGATAGGATTTTTCTAGATTAGACAGTTCTAGGAGAAAAGAGGGAAAACCGATTATAGACACCCTCATTGTACATTGTATTCTATTCTGGAGCATTCAGGAAGGAAAGAGCATGCAGAAATTTGTATGAAGAACACCCATGTACAGATCTTGAATTAATAGAAGAAGTTGATTCAGATTCATGGCTGTTGTGTTATTCTCTGTGTATGCGTGTTGAATGCTCTGCTTATGAGTATTACTTCTTGTTATGCAATTGTTATTATGCTATATGTATGATTTCATGTGTTGAGATTGAAGTCTGAGAGGAAGAGAGAGAATGAGTTTCAATTGTTTCACTATCTGAGCAAGGATTCCTGCAAGGAGTGCAGTTGAAGTCATCCACAAGGAGTGCGTTGACAGAAGGCTCAGACAGTTTAACTTTTGTTCTCATTCGCCCAGCAATGAGTTTGGGTTGTTGAAGTCGTGCAAGGAGTGCGCAGGATAGAAGAAGTCTCAGAGTTGCGATTCTTAGAAAAGGGGAATCAAGAATGCTACTGCAGGAGTGTGCAGGGTCGAGAAAGACTTCAACACTTAGACAGAGTTGAATATTCGCCACAAGGAGTGCGTGCAAGGAAGTTCCCTGGAGGACTTGAAAGTCGTGGGGAATCTCAGGAGAAATAGGCCTTCAATTTTGTTGAAGGAAAAACGTAGGGAAGCTGCTATCAAAATTTTGTAAGAAGCATCTCAAGGTTGGCGAGCAGGCAAACGAGTCTCGTGGAGAGACACTTCATCCTTCATGTATTGAGAACGTACGGTCGGAAATCCCCGAGGAGATTTCGCGAAGTTCCGAGGATCGTCAGATCTCTGAGAAGTGCAAGGGAGATACAACGACGTATTCCCAAAAGGTTAATGCTCAGGAGGGGCAGAGTCATCGATCCCAAGTCACAAGGATCGTTAGATCTACACGTGAGATCGTGTATCGGGAGTTCGTGAAGAAAGAGTCGAAGAATTGACGACGAGAATCGCGAGTGGGCGAGACGCGATATCTCGACAGCTACGTAAGTAGTGTAGGACCACTGGAGATAGTGGAGAACAGGTGGCACGAGTTATCGGAGCTTTCCAAGCAAGATTGAGAGTCTCGGTGACTCGAACATCAAGAGTCGAAGAAAAAGTTATTTGATCCCATGAGTAGCAAAGTCGCGAGGAAGCGAAATCGGAATTTCGCACATCGGGACTCAGAAGTTGGAGAACCGAGTATCTGACCTTGTGAAAGGCGACGTCGCGAGAGGGCAATATTGCAAGTCTCGGCGTCTCGTGTATCATGAGTCGAAGGGCTGAAAACTTGGTGTCAAGGGTCACGAAGCGCAAGGACATGAGAGCGGTGAGGTGACGAGAAGATCAGGAGCATCCATCTGAGGAGGACAGGTGGCAAAGATCAGAGATCTCGTGAACTCGGGAGCTCGCAAGGTGAGAGCCCAAGTATTGGGTACTCAAAGTCATGAAGACACGAGGAGCGAGGAAAAAGGATAACCGTCGGATCTGGGTTGCAGGAGGACCGTCGGATCTACACGTAGGATCGTGTATCAGGGTTTCATAGGTTGAAGCCCATGATCTTGGCAACAGAAACTGTGAAGTCGCGAGACGCGATATCCCAACGGAAGGATCGTGTGGGCCACAACCAGAGTTAGTGGAGGACAAGTGTCACCCAATTGGGGATCGGGGAAAGGAAAGGTCCTGAAACCTTTGTCATCAGGATTCACGAGTCCCGAAGTCCTGATAGAAGTGACGAGGTGTGGAAGGGTCAATTCACACATGCGCATCGGAGGTTCGGTGCATCGGTTATTGGGAGCCGGCAATTCAAAGCGCATGACATTGTGAGTTGTGAATTCACGATAGAGAAGAAGTCCCGATAGGCACGGGGAGAAGTCAACATTGACTAGCCATCGGGTCTCAGGGATCCGAGAGCCCAGTGGTAAATAGTGAGCTTGCGAAGATGCGAGTTCCGATTTCCCGATTTCTAAGGGAGATCACTTGGAGTGTTGTTGTGGGTAAGGAAAATTCCTGATAGGGAATTTGAAGAGCCTTTTAAGTTCTTCGGGCCGAGATAGGAAGGTCTGTTGGACACACCTACCACACTTAGAGGGGGGGGGGTGAATGAGTGTGGGGTTCTTTTTCCCAAAACTTCCCTCTTGCACAAAAACTCATCAATTAGAATTCAACATTTATTCATTACCCATTGTTGTCATTTATAACCAGTTAGATGTGAGCACATATCAGCAACATATA
>ML778873.1:1168163-1178297 GCA_009831015.1 Picea engelmannii
GAGTAGTTGACACATGATTGGTACATACTTGGTACATGGTTGGATGCACTTGTTTATGGTACAGGTTGATTACAGGTTGGTGCATGGTTGATGCATTTGTTTATGGTACAACTTGATTACAAGTTGAGGTACAGGTTGATGCATGGTTGATGCATGGTTTAGATTTATTGGTACAGGTTTACAACGGTATATATCACAGTGATAGTGTGACAGTGGTTCCATCATTCTACTTCTACTTCAGGGTGGCAGGACGGGGCAAGGACAGGTGGTTGTAGCCACCTTTTGGTTTTAGCCAGAGAACATAGGGGGTTGTAGCCTCATTCTGGTTGTAACCAGATAATTGGGGAGTTGGAGATTCCCTCAGGTTGTAGCCTGAGAAACTAGGGGGTTGGAGCCTCCTTCCAGTTGCAGCTGGAAAACAAAGGAAGTTGGTGCTTCCAATGAATGTAATTCTTCAAGACATAAAAGAAAAAACATTATGTGGTTTTATCTCGATTTGGGTTTCCTTGTAAAACACTGGTGTACTGTGTATGTGTGTGATTATTTATTTCTTACTTCTCATTATTGGATAATAATTCTACATTGATATAACATTTGAAGAAAAAGGATTATAATTACGCTATTAGTGATTCACCCCCCCTCTTAGTAATCCAACAATTGGTATCAAAGAAGGTTCCTTCAAAAATCAGTTTAACCACTGAAAGGTAAATCATGGAGAGTACCAACTCGTATAAAAATGAAATACCACAGTTTGATGGACAGAAGTATGTTTTTTGGAGCATAATGATGAAGACATATATACAGGAACAAGGATTTCAAGTTTGACAATCAATTATAGATGGATACATAGCACCAACAGTTCCACCAACAAATGACAAAGAAGTGAAACTCGGTGAGAATAATTTCAAAGCCAAAAATGCAATTTTGAATGGCTCAGTGATACAGTATTTACCAAAGTTTCACATTGTAAATCTGCTAAATATATTTGGGACAAGCTTCGAAATATTTATGAAGGAGATTCAAAACTCAAAGAAGCAAAGCTTCAAACTTACATAGATCAGTTCAAACAACTAAAAATGAAGGAAGATAAAGATATTGCAGCCTACTTCTTATGATTCGATGAAATAGTGAATGCAATCATAGGATTGGGAGAAGAAATCGAAGAATCTGTGATTGTTCAAAAGGTACTAAGATCTCTTCCTATGAGATTCAACCCTAAGATATCAGCACTAGAAGAAAGATCAGATTTAAACTCAATAACCATGGACAAATTGCATGGAATCTTCATAGCATATGAGATGAGAACTGAATAGGAAAATCCATATGTAAAAGAAGCAGCCTTCAAAGCATCCAAAAGATCAAAGCAAAAGAAAAAGGAACAAGAAGAATATAGCAACAGCAAGGATGTCTCGGAAGATGATGAAGAAGTGGCCAATTTCGTCAAAAGACTGAACAAGGGAACCAACGGTAGGTGTAGAGGTAAGCTTCCTTTTAATTTGTTTTAATTGTGATGGTACTGGTCATTTTGCTAACAAATTTCCTCATAAGAAAAAAGAGAAATGTTGAAGATTACTCAAAAAGCAGACAAACATATAAAGGTAAAAGAACTACAAAGAAAGTTTTCAAGAAAAGGTTTTGCACCAAAAAAGACATCTCATCATTAGATGAAGATGAAGTCAGTGACAGTGAAACAGGGAGAGTTCTATTCATGGCAGTAGAAGTCTCTGATAAAGAAGACTCCGAAAAAGAATATCAAGAAGCATATGAAGAAGAAATTGAAGAGGCAGAAGTTGACTTCCAAGAAGAATTAATGAGTGCCATAGAAGTTATCTGAAGAGAAAAGAAGAAAAACAAGAAACTACAAGCAGAACCAGATAAGAAAAAAGACACTCAAGAAATAGAACAAATGATCACAAAATTGAAGGTTCAATTAGAAGAAGATAAAAGAATTGAATAAGCACTCAAAGAACAGCTAGAAGGAAAGGACATGATCATTGGAAACCTGGAAGTAGAGATTGTCACACTAAGACAAGATGTTCAAAAGAAAAATATGCAAAATAGCTCAAAATTTCTGGATGACATTATCAGCAGTCAAAAATCTCATCTTGAAGAGTCCGGACTTAGATACAATCAGACAGAAAAACGATCAAGCTCCAAAACAACAAAGGAAGAAACAAATCCAAAAAGCTATGCAGAAACAATCAAAGGGGATAAAAAGATATACAAGGAAGATTACAGGGACACTCCTCCACCGAGAAGATTTAGATTTCAGAATCAACAATAGATAGACAAGCCTCAAGAAGAAGAGGGATTCATAAGAGCACCTCATTTCAGAAGATCTTCAACTACCGGGTATCAAATTATATTTTTTGGTTTATGTTATGCAAGTAATAATTTTGGACATAAAGATGTAAATTGTAGAGCTAACAACAGGAACAATAACTACTTTGAGATCCATACACAAAGGGGTTATTCAAAAAGACCTAGTGAAACACAGAGAAGAATTTACAACAGGATTGAATCTTTGAGCACTGAAGTGGAATGTTACAAATGTAACAATTTTGGACACATGGCCAAAAATTGCAGAATGACATTCCCCCATAAAGAACCTCAACAAAGTCACAAACAAGAACCTCGGAAAATGACATGGATGAGAAAGCAAGATCAATATAGCAATGAAGAATGCATAGTCGCTCTACAAGATAAACAGAAGAAATGTGGTTGGTATGTTGACAGTGGATGTTCAAAACACATGACAGGTGATAGAGAAAGTTTCTTACATTATGAAAGGAAAGAGATGGATCAATCTCCTTCAGAAATGATGATTCAGCCCAAATCATTGGAAAAGGCACAGTCTGAATTGGGAACAAGAATGAAAAAGTAGAATATGTTCTACTAATAGAAGATATGAAACATAATCTTTTAAGTGTGAGTCAAATGTGTGACCAAGGTCATAAAGTTACTTTCGATTCACAAAAGTGTGAGATAATAAAACAAGGTTCAGGGAAATTGGTTGCTACAACTACAAAAACTTCAAGCAACATATATGTGTTAATCGAAATTGGAAATGAAAAGTGTTGTCTAGGAAAATAAGATGAAGGTTGGCTATGGCACATAAGAATGGGTCACATGCATTTTGATAACCTTTTCAAAGTCAACAAAAGAGAAGCAGTCAAAAAAATGTCCTAGATCACGAAACCAACCAACACTTTATGCAAGCATTGCCAACAAGAAAAGGAAACAAAGACCAGGTTCAAATCAAAGGAATATTCAACAACAATACCACTGGAAATTGTGCATATTGATCTAGTTGGACCAACTACAACAAAAGGCTTAAAAGGTGAGAGATACTTTATCTTATTAGTTGATGATTATACAAGAATGACTTCAAGATCTACAAGGAAGTGGTTGAAAATGAGATGGAATCAAGAATCAAATGCTTAAGATCGGATAATGGAGGATAATTCACCTCAAAGGAATTTATGGACTACTGCAACAATTATGGAATAAAAAGGCAATTCTCTGTCGCTAGGACACCTCAACATAATGGAGTTGTTGAAAGAAAGAACAGGACAATACAAGAAATGGCTTTAACAATGATAATGGATTCAAAGTTGATAGATGTTTTTTGGAAACAGGAAGTGCATACAGTAGCTCACATTCAAAATAGAGTAATGATCAGAAACAACACTGATAAAACTCCCTACGAGCTATGGAAAGGAAGACTAGCAAATGTGAAGCACTTCAGATTTTTTCGAAGCAAATGATACATCAAAAGAGAAGATGGCAGAATAGAAAAACTTGACTCTTGTGTGGACAAAGGAATACCTCTTGGTTACTCAAGTACAAGGAAAACATACAAGTGTTACAATCTAAGATTAAACAAAGTTGTGGAAAGCATCAATGTAACAATTGATGAAACAGACATACTAGATTCAAAGGAAGAAGAAAACAAATCAATGGAACAAATTTTTGAAGAAGAAGATGAAAAGGAAGTAGAAGAGGAAGATGAAGATGAAGAGAATCCGACAGAAGAAGAAGAGAAAGTTCAATAAGTATCTTCAAATACACCTAGCGAATGAGTACATGAGGAATCATCCTTCACATCAGATTATTGGAAACAAAGATGCAGGAGTTGAGACTAGAAGAAAAATCCGTTCACCAAAACAAACACACCTAGCACTCTTATCTACAATTGAACCAAATTGTTTTGAAGAAGCCAACAAGGATGAATTTTAGAATAAGGACATGGATGAAGAATTGGATCAAATAGAGAAAAATGACACTTGGGAATTGGTTCCAAGACCAAAGAGTAAGAATGTGATCGACACAAAATGGGTTTTCAGAAATAAATTGAATGAATATGGACAGGTTACAACGAACAAAGCTAGATCGGTATGTAAAGTATATGCACAAATTGAAGGAATCGAATTTGAAGAGACATTTTCCCCAGTTGCCAGAATGGAAGCAATCCATTTGCTTTTATCTTATGCATGCTCCAAAAATGTTAAAGTATATGAGATGGACGTAAAATCATATTTTCTGAATGGGGAACTTGAAGAAGAAGTCTACATTGAACAACCAGAAGGATTTCAGTTGTCAGAGAACACAGACTATGCGTGTAAATTAAAGAAGGCCTTATATGGTCTAAAACAGGCTCCTAGAGCATGGTACTCCAGACTGGATAAGTATCTGGAGCAGGCGGGGTTCAGAAAAGGAAGTGCAAACAACAACCTCTACATCAAGGTAAGTCAAGGTAATATTTTATTAATTGAATATTTTATTAATTGAAGTTTATGTTGATGATATTATTTTTGGTAGTGATGATGACAGGTTAAGCCAGGAATTTGCAAAAGACATGCAGAATGAATTTGAAATGTCATTACTGGGAGAACTATCCTTCTTTTTGTGACTTTAGATACGTCAAAGCAACCAAGAAAGTTTTATTTCTCAAACCAAGTGTATCAGAGAAATGTTAAAGAGGTTTGGAATGGAAGATTGCAAACCAGTTATCATTCACATGCAAACCAGTTGTAAGTTGAAAAAAGATGATGATTCGAAGTCTACATATCAGAGGAAATACAGTTCAATGATTGACAGCCTACTATATGTGACAACATTCAGACCAGATGTAATGCAGGCAGTTGGACAGGTGCCACGATTTCAAGCAACACCAAAGGAATCACATGTATTAGCAGTAAAGAGGATCTTTAGATATCTCAAAGGAACAGAAGAGTTTGGATTACAGTATCCAAAAGGAAAAGATCTATCACTTATTTCCTACATAGATGCAGATTGGGCAGGTTGTATTGATGACCGATGAAGCACCAGTGGAGCAGTGTTCTACTTAGGTGAGTGTTTGTTATCATGGCTAAGAAAGAAACAATCATCAGTATCTCTATCTACAGCCGAGACAGAGTATATTGCAGCATCAACATGTTGTACACAGTTTCTTTGGATGAAACAAACTTTGACAGATATATAGGTTGAGTATGATGAGCCCATTCCAATATATTGTGATAATACAAGTGCCATCAATATCTCAAAAAACTCGGTGATGCACTCCAAGATGAAGCACATTCCAATCAAGTATCACTTTCTAAGGGAACAGGTTGCAAAAAACAACATCAGAGTTGAGTATGTGGGCACAAAAGAACAAGTGGAAGACATCTTTACGAAACCACTTCCACGGAAAGCCTTTGCATATCTTTGCCAAAGACTTGGAGTTATTTCTACTCCAAAATGAATGCTTTTTGAATGCTTATCTTATATGTCTTAGATGTACATGAGGAAGCACCATAAGAGGACAGTTCAGTCAGGGGGAGAAGCCACGGATGGAAAGATACCTTTGCCATTGATGACAAAGGGGGAGAGATTTATCAGATGCAGAGGACATAGGCACATTTATCATATGTAGATTACAGAGGCATGGTTCTAGGGGGGAGCATGAGTGATATGATTTTATTATTACATCATAGTGTTGCCATCAATTCCAAAGGGGAAGATTGTTGATTAAGATTGGTTGTCATTGATGTCAACCCTTGAAGAAAGCCCTGTAGCACAAAGGTTTGGGTAATGGACCCAAAATTGTTTGATGCAAATATGACTCATTATTGTTTTTTCATGGTTGATAAGAAGTAAATATGGATGACCTCCAAAGGGGTCCCCTTATGGTGAAAGCCTTCACGGGAAGACGCTTTGCAGAGTAAGAGAACCCATGCTTAATTGTGGAATAATGAGATGAAGGATAGTGAATTTGTTAGAGAAACTATCCTATATGGATAGTGTTTGTCATGAAATTTCCAGTGGTATGCATAACGTCAAATAACTCCTCACGGTTAGAGAGTTATGACCATGTGAAGTTGGAGAACCGAGGTTTGGGTAATGGACCCAAGTTTGTTTGATGGATAATGGTATGATTTTTTCTAGATTTGAAGGTAATACTATTCTATATGGATAGTAAATGTCATTCCATTTCTTTTGGTATGTGGAATTTCACATAACTCCTCACGGTTTGAGATATATGACCTTAGGAAGTTGGAGGACCCTCATATGTCATCTAGAAGCCCCAAAAGGTCAAAGTAGTCAAAGTGGTTTAAGAGATTTTAAAAGGTAAATAATAAAGTGAAGTGATGAGTGTATTATATAATTCAAAGTGAATACAAAATAAATTATTTCAATAATAAATTTAATGGAGAAATTAGAAGTGGGTTAACCCTAAAATAAGGAAAGTGGGCCAAGTGACCTAGAAGATGTTTTTAAGGAAGCTACTTGGAGAGTATAAAGAAGAGGCAAGGCTCTCTCATTTTAATCACACTTGAGAATATTGAATATATATAGGTTTCTGAGGTAACCAAGGATATCTAAGCCTAAATTCTGAGGGAAGGTGAAGAAAAGAAGGCCAAAATGCAAGGAAGGATAAATTCTTTTGATTGTGTTTTCTAAGGTATGTTATTTACAGGTCTTCTCACCATTTTCGCTATAACAATTTTTATATAATGATTCAGACCGTGAAATTACTAGGCCATTGATAAAACATACCCAAGTATGTGTGATAAAAAATTTGTCTTGTGGGTCATTGTATTTTGGAAGTTACACTCCATGGAAAATAGGGTTTGTGGCTAGTCCTGAAACTAGTCAAAAACAAGTGTTTCGGGTAAAAACATCATAACTTCTTCATAATAGATCCAAATTTAGTGAGAACAAATGTGTTGGTTAGAGTATAATCTTTATTAGTCTGTGTAATACTTCAAATCAATTCAATGAATATTTTGTGCGGGACACGCTCTACAAGGTCCCTCTCTAGAATAAGCCAAAATTCAGTAAGGTATGCCATTTTTGCGATAACTCCTTTTATGAGAGGTTACAAGTAGTGAAACATAGGGGAATTGCATAAAAAACACTGACGAACATTGTGTATCAGTTTCAGATCTTTATACATTATAGGTTCAAAGTTATGATTACTTCAAGTTAGGGTTGTAGACTAATCCAAAACTAGGCATGTGAGACTAAAGAAAAGTTTGATGAAAATGTTAGTCACTTGTTGTTAAAGTTAAGGAAGGTTTGCAGGAATGTGATCATATACATCGGGTCTATTACAGAGCTACAAATCAGATTTGGATGATGAAATTGATGAGGGATTTTGGTTGAGGTACATGTTGAGTACATGGTTGAGACAAGTAGTTGATGAGTTGGCACATACATGAGGTGTATAGTTGATGATGTTGGTATATATTGATGAGTCATAGCTGATGAGTAGTTGACACATGATTGATACATATTTGGTACATGGTTGGATGCACTTGTTTATGGTACAGGTTGATTACAGGTTGTTTGGTACAGGTTGGTGCATGGTTGATGCACTTGTTTATGGTACAGCTTGATTACAGGTTGAGGTACAGGTTGTTGCATGGTTGTTGCATGGTTCAGGTTTATTGGTATTGTGATGCCCATATAATTCTAATAATTAATTTAATCTCATAAACGATTCATTTTCTAAACGGAGATAACGATTTCACAACATATATTTATTTTCTCAACAGCAATTTCGGTAATTTAGATTTATCACAGGGTAATAACTTTCTGGTAAAAATGAAATACATGCATAACTTGACAAATACCTGATACTGATGCTAATTTCTGCTGCCTTGTTGCCTCTGCTCCTACTGGTACACGGATCAATCCTGCCACAAACAAGCAATTAACTGCCCAAAACTACTGTCCTCCCTGCCAACTAGGAAAACTACCTAGCTCCAGGATATCTACGGATATCCTGGCCCTCCGTGCCCAAAACCTTCAGCAACTCGGTGCCTCCCTAGATTAAGCCACAGTTCAGAACACTCTGTTCCTTGCTTACAGCAAGCCAACAGTCCACAAAATACCACAGGCTCACAGTCAATACAATAGTGTACAGAAAATTGCTACTCACAGTAGATACCGTGGTGCAGAACTCTCTGCTCACAACAAAATACAACAGTTCATCGCAAAACACAGAGTCTAGAGGCCCTCTGCTCATCCAGCACAATAGTTCACAGCCAAATATCACAGTATGCATAATCTCTCTGCTTCCGGCAAATACAGTGGTCCTGAGCTCACAGCCCCGCAGCATCCATCCCCCGCTGAATGGGCTACCCATCCCCCTCTTCCCGTCCCTTATTCCTCCCTGCCGCCTCACGCAGTAACTCTACCACCAACCCTTCCACGCGTCCTCCGACTTGCGTCCCCAAATAAATTTTATTGCCTCGGGATTTATGGGCTCCCGCACCCTGCATACACAACCCTGTGCATACGTAACTCTGTTCTTATCTCCATCCTTACTGACTGTCTTTTAAATTGGTTTATTAGATCATTGAATGCAATCTGTAATCAATGTTATTTTATTAACTGTAATTCTTCCTTAATTAAATCTTGCTTAATAATCTTTAATTGTTTATCAGTTTAGGGGCGTTACATACACCTACCCTTCAAGAAACTTCGTCCCGAAGTTAGGGTATCAGATGGTGCCAGGAAAAGAGCATGGTTCATACATTCACAGCAAGGAATCGATATTATCAGTAAGTAAGTCAAGCAGTTCATACATACTAGTGTACATGTACAAGGAATGCATGTGTAGCTAGTACATGCAAATCTCATGCATGTACTAATAATTAAACTGTCATTCTTTAATAATGTATGCAAGCATTCCATCCAGTCAGCAAGGCTAGTCTTTTATAAAAGACAACAATCATTTTCGGTGTGAGAAATCCTTTTATTACAATTGTCCAGTTCAGTAATTTGTTTTAAATGGTTGTGTTTTGCTTTTATAAAAGAATATTCATATATATACACATTTTTCTTCCATTAAATTCCACCACAGAATAGATTCCCCACCACAGAACAGATCCCCATATGTCTCAACTATCTACTCATCCTTCCTTCCTAACCTACTTCCGTCTCCCATCCTATCTGTCCTCTGCTAGACTATCTTGGAGCACCAACTATATTGGCTTAACTCCAAATAGAACCCGTAAGTGGAAGTGTCACTATCTCGACCAAGCTTCCATAGAAGGCAACTGACAGTCCTCATCATACGTCTTGGGGAGCGTGCACCTGCACCGTCCTCCCAGGACTTCAAGTTTCAGAGGATACACGGTGGGAAACACCTCCACCCCTCCTAGTAGTACTAGGGTCAACACCCTATAATGGAGGATACACAGTGGGAAAAGCCTCCACCCCTCTTAACAGAACCAGGGTCAACACCCTACAATGGAACACACACAGGGACACCGTGTTGCTGAAGGTTTTTTCATTGTTTAATCGGTTTTGGGCAATGTTAGTACCAAAATCATAGCATAATCATGCACTAGTCCACATATCATAGCAAAGCATCCAAATCAATATAATTTCCCTCATATTGTTCATACCATAGTGTTTCTTAGTAGTGGTCCACATATCCACTTTCATCATCATTATCACTTGGCTAATTTCATAGCCCATAACCTGCAGATTAGTCTGCAACACAAACTCATATATTTCTATGCATTATTATCATATAATTGCATACTTTCGTCATTTCAATTTGGGTATCCCTGTACCAATATACTAACATCAAAGTTTTCCAATATGAATTAGATTTCACAATATCCCATAATTCAT
>ML778873.1:1182267-1196874 GCA_009831015.1 Picea engelmannii
ATCTTAACAGTAACATAATTAAGCTTACCTGACGACTCCACTACGGTGGATTGATGTTCAGCCTGGCGGTTATCAACCGCTGCGTAAATGTGGTGGCTGCTACTTGCTTTCCCCATCGGTGCCTTTCCTTCATTATGTACGAACCCTCATTGAAACTCTGGGAAGTCACGCTGGTAATGGGGTCCCCCACACCCCCAACAGGTGACACTAGGTGGAACCGGTGCATTGCTACGTGTCTGTCCTTGAAATGAGTTCCTTCCCCTGGAACCTCTGCCTCTACTAGTTTCTCCCCGAGATGGTCGTGGACCTGTCTGCACTGTTGGCGATGAACGAGATGTTGCACTAGCTGCCATTGAAACCCCTGTAGCTACTGTCCTTGGCACATCTCTGTTACTATAAGGGGGTGGCCTTGAGCCCCCTCCCATAGAAAATGTCCTCGAAGTCTTTCCTACGAATCCAGGGTGATGCAAAAATGTCGATCTTGTACCCCCTGTTAGGTTTATGTGTTCTTCCACGTAATGCGCACTCTCTACCGCCTCCGCCACAGAAGACGGTTTCCACATTCGCACCATAGCTCTTATCTTCGGGTTCAATCCATAAACGAAGCTCTCTTCTTGTCGTTGGTCAGTGTCCAAATACGAAATGTATTTAACTAGTTCCATAAACCTAATCTCGTATTCTTCCACAGTTCTGTTCCCTTGTATTAAGGCATGAAATGCCCCTCCTTGTTCCTCGTAGTATGCTGGTAGATACTTCCTTCTGAACCTTTCCTCGAAGAGTTCCCAAGACACCGTGTCTGGGGTAAGGTGCAGTTGTCTTTCTAAGTTGCCCCACCAGTTCAAAGCGCTATCTCTTAACTGGAAAATTGCAATCTTTGCCTTTGAATTGGACGCATAGTCCCTTAAGGCAAAACACCTAGTCATGCCTTCCAACCATGCTTCCGCGCGTTCACTAGCGCGACCCCCGGCAAACTCCGGAAGTTTGATTTTCTGCAATTCTCGTGTGATGTCTTCAGGTGGAAGTCCTCCCCCTGAACTCCTTGATGCTTCTAGATTACCCGTTCCAGATGGTGGGTGTTCCCCTTCATTCCCTACTGGTTGGCACCCCTTTAGAGTCTCGTTAATAGCTTCTAACGAGCGTAGTATGAGAGCTATTTTGGGCGATGGTGGTGGTGGTGCTGGTGGTGTTGGCGGCGTTGGTGGTGGTGGGGTTGATGGCGCTCGTGATGACGCTCCCCTACCACGACCCCTTCGAGTCCTGGCCATTTAGTATGACTTAACCTGCATCACCCAAAGTTATCAGGGTGAGTTCCAGGACGTTTCAAATTGGTGCTACTCAAACTTAGAAACAGGGTTAGGCATAAGTTTTCTTTACTTGTCTGTAAACAGACATTACTCCATCAGGGAAATTGGCTCAGTTTTGGGTTAGGATCAAGCATCTAAGCTTGGTCAACATCAAACTTTAAGGTAGGCTAACCTTACACTTTAATGACATAGTTGAATTAAAATTATTATTTATATTAACTTAATCCGTTTTAACTTTATACTAACTCTTTCCTATATATATATATAATTTATTTATGCTATATAATTTAATCTATTTTATAATGTTTCTAACAATTTACAAATAAAATAAAACGACTAAACGAGCACCTAAGGATTCAGGCACGCATAGGCTCCACGTGCTCGTCATGGCCTCTGCACCTACCGTGACTTATCCCCGACCCTATATCGGAGTTTGGAGTTTCGGACTTTTCGCTGTCACGATCCCCCTTACCTCTCCAATCCCCGATTCACGATGGCTCAATTTCTATGGGCTAGCCCCCACTGGCTATACCTTGGTTTATATGACTGCGCTCACAAGACTGTGGTCTTAGTCACCTTATCGAGATTTCGACGTTTGCGACGTCAACACACGCAATTCCTCAGGATTCCCGATTTCCCGATATGTCGATATCCGATACGCCTCTTCCTTGTGTATTAGCCCTTTCGGTTGTACCGAGATACATATGTCTGTGCCTATATGACCGTAGTCCTATTCCCTTTGGAATTTTGACGTTTTCAACACCCTGGTACCTTCGTCCACGAGATCCGCGATCCCCGATACAATTAAGTCTTAATTAAACATTCCTTAATTAGTTCATTTAATGAGGGTTAAGAGTTATGTTAATTACGTCGAGTTTTCGGGGTTCGTGATTTCATAGCACATGGACTCCTTGTCCATGAAACTCGTGATATCCCGATACGCGATGCAATCTGCCACATGTCCTATGTTGAACCTACCGTGGGCCCCCTTGTCCCTTGGCTCATCGGGAAATCGCGTTTCGCGATTCTGCTAAGTATAAAACTCTCGCTCTCGGGACCTCCGATATCCCGATTCCTGATGGTACGTGTGGGCTCTATCGGGTATCGTGAAATCGCAATTTCCAACACCAAAATTCTAATGTATGCAAAAACCACGAAATCCCGATGCTTTCAGATCCATCGACACGCGTCCCTCTGATCGAACATCTCTGACCATGTCGGGAAATCGTGAATCGCAATTTCATTATGTATGAGTTTCATGACTCCGGAAACTCAGATATGCCAAACCCCGACTCCTTGGGATACTCTGACACGCGTCCACGAGATGAACGGCTCGGATCTCATCGGGAAATCACGGATCGCGATTTCCTGTTGTACCATTTCTTTACCCTCGAAAACTCCGATATCCCGATCTGCGACTTTCGCCCGATCCCTGACACCTGTCCCGTGTGATGGACGACTCAGATCTCGTCGGGATTTTCAACCGATATTTCCCGATTTCTTGTCCTCGGAAACCCCAATTTCCCGATGGTGCCAAACGCCGATAGTTCTCGATGGATGCCACCTGTCCCATAGATGGACGGTTGTGATTGTGTCGGATTTTCTCTACGTATTTCCCGACCCTTCTTGGATGACGGACACCTATCCACCACTTTAACCCTGGTGGTCCCTACTCTGCTTACGTCACTATCGGGATATCATCGATCACGATTCCCAGCGACGTGGTTTGCTTGTCTTTGAGAACCCCGATCTCCTGATCTCCGACTCCTCGGGATCTTCAGCCACGTGTCCCTATTGTTTGAACGGCTGTGATTCTATCAAAAAATTGTGAATCGCGATTTCTAAACACAAGGGTTCTACACTCCTGAAATCTGCGATGGTAAAAATCCTGATGCCTCCCAAAATGCTGACAAGTGTCCTGTTGAGATCAACTGCCAGGATCCGTTCTCGGGATTTCGAGAACGACAAGGTCTCGATTCTCTGACTTCCCAAAACTCTGATGACTCAGATTTTCCTGATGACTCCTCCTGTGCACGCTAGGTCTTAAACCCTGTGCAACTTTTCTAGATCTAACGGCTGACGAGATTTCGCCCTAGATCTGACGGCGCAGATCTGTTCTCCCATGTAATAGACAGTTCCCTTTGGGATAATGATCAATTGCATGAAACTCCACGTAGTGTATAAATTTGTTTCTTGGCACGGTTGGATTTTATATGGGTCTATAGTTCTTTGAAGTTTTTTTTTTTTTTTTTACATTATTACAATCATCGAGGCTAACACAGGCAACTAGTTTACACTGTTCCTGTGCAATACAAGTCTGCTAAATTTCCCTTGACATTTTTATTGGTTCTAGGTATTTATTCTGCCCGAAACTTCATTAACAACATTGCTCAATAAAATTAAGTTATGACTTCTCTTTTCCATGCTCAATAGCTTGGATACCATACTGTATCATGTATTAGTCACATTTAGTCCACTGAACGTGTATCTTTTACAGGTTAAGCGTGGCTAGAGTTAACACTCCAGGTTTTGGCCCTTAGGCCCCAGATTTCGAACTAAGACGCTCTGATACCATATGTGATGCCCATATCATTCTAATCATTAATTTAATCTCATAAACGATTCATTTTCTAAACGGAGATAACGATTTCACAGCATATATTTATTTTCTCAACAGCAATTTCGGTAATTTAGATTTATCACAGGGTAATAACTTTCTGGTAAAAATGAAATACATGCATAACTTGACAAATACCTGATACTGATGCTAATTTCTGCTGCCTCTGCTCCTGCTAGTACATGGATCAATCCTGCCACAAACACGCAATTAACTGACCAAAACTATTGTCCTCCCTACCAACTAGGAAAACTACCTAGCTCCAGGATATCTATGGATATCCTGGCCCTCCGTGCCCAAAACCTTCAACAACTCGGTGCCTCCCTAGATCAAGCCACAGTTCAGAACACTCTGTTCCTTGCTTACAGCAAGCCAACAGTCCACAAAATACCATAGGCTCATAGCCAATACAATAGTGTATAGAAAATTACTACTCACAGTAGATACCGTGGTGCAGAACTCTCTTTTCACAACAGAATACAACAGTTCATCGCAAAACACAGAGTCCAGAGGCCCTCTGCTCATCCAGCACAATAGTTCACAGCCAAATATCACAGTACGCAGAATCTCTCTGCTTCCGGCAAATACATTGGTCCTGAGCTCACAGCCCCGCAGCATCCATCCCCCGCCGAATGGGCTGCCCATCCCCCTCTTCCCGTCCCTTATTCCTCCCTGCCGCCTCACGCAGTAACTCTACCACCAACCCTTCCATGCATCCTCTGACTTGCGTCCCCCAATAATTTTATTGCCTCGGGATTTATGGGCTCCCGCACCCTGCATACGCAACCCTGTGCATATGTAACTCTGTTCTTATCTCCATCCTTACTGACTGTCTTTTAGATTGGTTTATCAGATCATTGAATGCAGTCTATAATCAATGTTATTTTATTAACTGTAATTCTTCCTTAATTAAATCTTGCTTAATAATCTTTAATCGTTTATCAGTTTACGGGCATTACAGGTATAGGTTTACAGCGGTATATCTCATAGTCATAGTGTGACAATGGTTCCATCATTCTACTTCTACTTCAAGGTGGCAAGACGGGGCAAGGATAGGTGGTTGTAGCCACCTTCCGGTTTTAGCCAGAGAATATAGAGGGTTGTATCTAGAGAATTGGGGAGTTGGATCTTCCCTCAGGTTGTAGCCTTAGAAACTAGGGGGTTGGAGCCTCCTTCTTGTTACAGTTGGAAAACAAAGGAAGTTGGTGCTTCCAATGAATGTAATTCTTCAAGACATATAAGAAAAAACATTCTGTGGTTTTCCTCCGATTTGGGTCTTCACGTAAAACACTGGTGTATTGTGTATGTGTGTGATTGTTTATTTCTTACTGCTCATTATTGGATAATAATTCTACATTGATATAACATTTGAAGAAAAAGGATTATAATTACGCTATTACTGATTCACCCCCCCTCTCAGTAATCCAACAATTGGTATCAGAGCAGGTTCCTTCAAAAATCAATTTAACCACTGAAAGGTAGATCATGGAGAGTACCAACTTATATAAAAATGGAATACCACAGTTTGATGGACATAAGTATGCTTTTTGGAACATAACGATGAAGACATATATACAGGCACAGGGATTTCAAGTTTGGCAATCCATTGTAGATGGATACACAGCACCAACAGTTCCACCAACAAATGAAAAAGTAGTGAAACTCGGTGAGAATAATTCCAAAGCCAAAATTGCACTTTTGAATGGTCTTAGTGATACAGTATTCACCAAAGTTGCACATTGTAAATCTGCTAAAGATATTTGGGACAAGCTTCGAAATATTTATGAAGGAGATTCAAAAGTCAAAGAAGCAAATCTTCAAACTTACGGAGGTCAGTTTGAACAACCAAAAATGAAGAAAGATGAAGATATCACAACCTACTTCTTACAAGTCGATGAAATAGTGAATGCAATCATAGGATTGAGAGAATAAATCGAAGAATATGTAATTGTTCAAAAGGTACTAAGATCTCTTCCTATGGGATTCAACCCTAAGATATCATCACTAGAAGAAAGACCATATCTAAACTTAATAAGCATGGACGAACTGCATGGAATCTTCACAGCATATGAGATGAGAACTGAACAGGAAAATCTAGATGTAAAAGAAACAACCTTCAAAGCATCCAAAAGATCAAAGCAAAAGAAAAAGGAACAAGAAGAATATAGCAGGAACAACGACGTCTCGGAAGATGATGAAGAAGTGGCCAACTTCGTCAAAACACTGAACAAGGGAACCAACGATAGATATAGAGGTAAGCTTCCTTTAATTTGTTTTAATTGTGATGGTATTGGTCATTTTGCTAACAAATGTCCTCATAAAAAAAAGAAAAATGATGAAGTTTATTCAAAATGAAGACAAAGATATAAAGGTAAACTAACTACAAAGAAAGTTTTCAAGAAAATATTTTGCACCAAAGAAGACATCTCATCATCAGATGAAGATGAAGTCAGTGAACATAAAACAGGGAGAGTTCTATTCATAGAAGTATAAGACTCTGATAAACAAGAATCCGAAGAAGAATATAAAGAAGCATATGAAGAAGAAATTAAAGAGGCAGAAGTTGACTTTCGAGAATAATTAATGAGTGCCATAGAAGTTATCAAAAGAGAAAAGAAGAAAAACAAGAAACTACAAGAAAAAATAGATAAGAAAAAAGACACTCAAGAACTAGAAGAAATGATCACAAAATTGAAGGTTCAAATAGAAGAAGATAAAAGAATTGAAGAAACACTCAAAGAATAGCTAAAAGGAAAGGACGGGATCATTGGAAACCTGGAAGCAGAGATTGTCACACTAAGAAAGGATATTCAAAAGAAAAATATGCAGAATAGCTCGAAAGTTTTGGATGACATTATCAGCAGTCAAAAATCTCATCTTGACAAGTTTAGAATTGGATACAATCAGACAGAAAAGGGATCAAGTTCCAAAACAACAGAGTAAGAAACAAATCCAAAAAGCTATGTAGAAACAATCAAATGGGATAAAAATATATACAAAGAAGATTACAGAGACAATCCTCCACCGATAAGATTTAGATTTCAAAATCAACAACATATACACAGGCCTCAAGAAGAAGAAGGATTCATAAGAGCACCTCCTTTCAGAATATCTTCAACTACCAGGTATCAAACTATATTTTTTTGTTTATGTTATTCATGTAATAATTTTAGAAATAAAGTTGTAAATTGCAGAGCTAAGAACAGGAACAATAACTACTTTGAGAACCATACACAAAGGGTGTTGGATTACTGAGAGGGGGGGTGAATCAGTAATAACGTAATTATAATCCTTTTTCTTCAAATGTTATATCAATGTAGAATTTTAGCCAATAATGAGCAGTAATAAATAAAAAATCACACACATATAGGATAAGCATTCAAAAAGTATTCTTTTTTGGAGTAGAAATAACTCCAAGTCTTTGGCGAAGATATTCAAAGGCTTCCCGTGGAAGTTGTTTTTTGAAGATGTTTGTCACTTGTTCTTTTGTGACCACATACTCAACTCTGATGTTCTTTTCTGCAACCTATTCCCGTAGAAAGTGATACTTGATTGCAATGTGCTTAGTCTTGGAGTGCATCACCGGGTTTTTTGAGATACTGATGGCACTTATATTATCACAATATATTGGAATGGGTTGATCATACTCAACCTGTATATCTGTCGAAGTTTGTTTCATCCAAAGAACCTGTGTACAACATGCTACTACTGCAATATACTCTACCTCGGCTGTAGATAGAGATACCGATGATTGTGTTTTTCTTAGCCATGATACCAAACACTCACCTAAGTAGAATGTTGCTCCACTGGTGCTTCGTTGATCATCAATACAACCTGCCCAATCTGCATCTATGTAGGCCATAAGTGATAGATATTTTCCTTTTGGATACCATAATCCAAACTCTTCTGTTCCTTTAAGATATCTGAAGATCCTCTTTACTGCTAATACATGTGATTCCTTTGGTGCTGCTTGAAATCATGCCACCTATCCAACTGCCTGCATTACATCTGGTCTGGATGCTATCACATATAGTAGGATGCCAATCATTGACCTATATTGCCTCTGATCTGAAGACTTTGAATCATCATCTTTTCTCAACTTACAACTGGTTTACATGGGAGTAATAACTAGTTTGCAATCTTCCATTCCGAACATCTTTATCATTTCTTTGATATACTTGGTTTGAGAAATAAAAATTCCTTGGTTTCTTTGACGTATCTGAAGTCCTAGAAAGAATGATAGCTCTCCAAGTAACGACATTTCAAATTCACTCTGCATGTATTTTGCAAATTTCTGGCTTAACCTATCATCATCACTACCAAAAATAATATCATCAACATAAACTTCAATTTATAAAATATTACCTTGACTTACTTTGATGTAGAGATTGTTGTCTGCACTTACTTTTCTAAACCCTGTTCTCTACAGATACTTATCCAGTCTGGAGTACCATGCTCTAGGAGCCTGTTTTAGACCATACAAGGCCTTCTTTAATTTACACACATAGTATGTGTTCTATGACAACTTAAATCCTTCTGGTTGTTCAATGTAGACATCTTCTTCAAGTTCCCCATGCAAAAAAGATGATTTTACGTCCATATGATATACTTAAACATTTTTGGAGCATGCATGAGCTAAAAACAAATGGATTGCTTCCATTCTGGCAACTGGGGCATATGTCTTTTCAAAGTCAGTTCCTTCAATCTTTGCATATCCTTTACGTACCAATCTAGATTTGTTCCTTGTAACCTGTCCATCTTCATTCAATTTATTCCTGAAAAACTCATTTTGTGCCGATCACATTCTTATTCTTTTGTCTTGGAACCAACTTCCAAGTGCATTTTTCTCTATTTGATCAATTCTTCATCCATGGTCTTATTCCAAAATTCATCCTTGTTGGCTTCTTCAAAACATTTTGGTTCAATTGTAGATAAGAGTGCTAGGTGTGTTTGTTCTGGTGAACGAATTTTTCTTCTAGTCTCAACTCCTGCATCTTTGTTTCCAATAATCTGATCTGAAGAATGATTTTTCTGTACTCGTTTGCTAGGTGTCTTTGGAGATACATGTTGAACTTGTTCTTCTAATTCTGTCGGATTCTCTTCATCTTCATCTTCATCTTCCTCTTCTTCTTCTTTTTCATCTTCTTCTTCAAAAAGTTGTTCCATTGATTTGTTTTCTTCTTTCTTTGATTCTGGTTTGCATGTTTCATCAATTGTTACATTGATGCTTTCCACAACTTTGTTTAATCTTAGATTGTAACACTTGTATGCTTTCCTTGTACTTGAGTAACCAACAAGTATTCCTTTGTCCACACGAGATTCAAACTTTCTCATTCTACCATCTTCTCTTTTGATGTAGCATTTGCTTCCAAAAACTCTGAAGTGCTTCATGTTTGTTGGCCTTCCTTTCCATAGATCATATGGAGATTTATCAGTGTTGTTTTTGAGCATTACTCTGTTTTGAATGTGAACTGTTGTATGCACTGCTTGTGTCCAAAAAATATCTGTCAACTTTGAATCCATTATCATTGTTCGAGCCATTTCTTGTACCGTCCTATTCTTTCTTTCAAAAACTCCATTCTGTTGAGATGTCCTAGCGACGAAGAATTGTCTTTTTATTCCATGATTGCTGCAGTAGTCCATAAATTCCTTTGAAGTGAATTCTCCTCCATTATCCGATCTTAAGAATTTGATTCTTGAATCCATCTCATTTTAAACCATTTTCTTGTAGATCTTGAAATTTTCAAAAGCTTCTAATTTGTTCTTCAGAAAGCAAACTACAATCATTCTTGTATAATCATCAACTAATAACATAAAGTATCTCTCACCTTTTAAGCCTTTTGTTGTAGTTGGTCCAACTAGATCAGTATGCACAATTTCTAGTGGTTTTGTTGTTGAATATTCCTTTGATTTGAACCTGGTCTTTGTTTGCTTTCCTTATTGGCAATGCTTGCATAAAGTGTTGGTTGGTTTTGTGATCTGGGGCATTTCTCTGACTGCTTCTCTTTTGCTGACTTTGACAAGGTTATCAAAATGCATGTGACCTATTATTTTGTGCCATAGCCAACTTTCATCTTCTTTTTCCTAGACAACACTTTTCATTTCCAATTTCGCTTAACACATATATGTTGCTTGAAGTTCTTGCAGCTGTAACGACCAATTTCCCAGAACCTTCTTTTCTTATCTCAGACTTTTGTGAATCGAAAGTAACTTTATGACCTTGGTCACACATTTGACTCACACTTAAAATATTATGTTTCATATCTTCTACTAGTAGAACATTTTCTGCCTTTTCATTCTTGTTCCCAGTTTGGACTGTGCCTTTTCCAATAATTTTGGATGAATCATCATTTCCAAAGGAGACTGATCCATCTCTTTCCTCTTGTAATGTAAGAAACTTGTTTCTATCACCTATCATGTGTTTTGAACATCCACTATCAACATACCAATCACGTTTCTTCTGTTTATCTTGTAGAGTGACTGTGCATTCTTCATCGCTATACTGATCTTGCTTTCTTATCCATGTCATTTTCTGAGATTCTTGTTTGTGACTATGTTGAGGTTCTTTAGGAGGGACTGTCATTCTACAATTTTTGGCCATGTGTCCAAATTTTTTACATTTGTAACATTCCACTTTAGTGTTCAAGGATTCAAACCTGTTGTAACTTCTTCTCTGTGTTTCACTAGGTGTTCTTGAATAACTCCTTTGTGTATGGCTCTCAAAGTTGTTATTGTTCCTGTTGTTAGCTCTGCAATTTACAGCTTTATGTCCAAAATTATTACAAGCATAACATAAACCAAAAAATATAGTTTGATATCTACTAGTTGAAGATATTATGAAAGGAGGTGCTCTTATGAATCCTTCTTCTTCTTGAGGCCTGTCTATCTGTTGTTGGTTCTGAAATCTAAATCTTCTCGATGGAGGAGTGTCCCTGTAATCTTCCTTGTATATCTTTTTATCCCCTTTGATTGTTTCTGCATAACTTTTTGGATTTGTTTCTTGCTCTGTTGTTTTGAACCTTGATCCATTTTATATTTGATTGTATCCAAGTCCAGACTTGTCAAGATAACATTTTTGACCACTAATAATGTCATCCAGAACTTTTGAGCTATTCTGCATACTTTTCTTTTGAATATTTTTTCTTAGTGTGACAATCTCTGCTTCAAGGTTTCCAATGATCTCGTCCTTTCTTTCTAATTGTTCTTTGAGTGCCTCTTCAATTTTTTTATCTTCTTCTATTTGAACCTTCAATTTTGTAATCATTTGTTCTAGTTCTTGAGTGTCTTTTTTCTTATCTAGTTCTGCTTGTAGTTTCTTGTTTTTCTTCTTTTCTCTTCTGATAACTTCCATGGCACTCTAATTCTTCTCGGAAGTCAACTTCTGCCTCTTCAATTTCTTCTTCATATACTTCTTCATATTCTTCTTCGGAGTCTTATTTATTAGAGTCTTCTAGTTCCATGAATAGAATTCTCCCTGTTTCACTATCATTGACTTCTTCTTCATCTGATGATGAGATGTCTTCTTTGGTGCAAAAGTTTTTCTTGAAAACTTTCTTTGTAGTTCTTTTACCTTTATATGTTTGTCTACCTTTTGAGTAACCTTCATCATTTCTCTTTTTCTTATGAGGACATTTGTTATCAAAATGACAAATACCATCACAATTAAAACAAATTAAAGGAAGCTTACCTCTGTACCTATCGTTGGTTCCCTTGTTTAGTCTTTTGACGAAGTTGGCCACTTCTTTATCATCTTCTGAGACATTGTTGTTGCTACTATATTCTTCTTGTTCCTTTTTATTTTGCTTTGATCTTTTGGATGCTTTGAAGGCTACTTCTTTTACATATGGATTTTCCTGTTCAGGTCTCATCCCATATGCTTTGAAGATGATGCAGGAGCATCACCAACTCATCAAGCGAGCCAGCACGGAAGCAGGAAAACCGCTGGGCAAGCCTGCACAAATTTTGAAATGCCTTGGAAACTGTTGCGCAAATCTTCAATGAATCATTTATGAAGGAGCGTCGTTTGTATATTGTATTGGAATTTGAGCGATACGCTCTCATCCTTAGCATATAGGAGGCATTTAATTTAGTTAATGCAAGTAGGTAGAATTTATTTCCAGATTAGATAGTTTTAGGAGAAGGAGGGAAAACTGATATAGACACCCTCATTGTACTCTGTAACGTTAGTTAGTGAGCAGAAGGAGCATAGGAGAATAACAGAGAGTTGTAGAAGATATCCATGTACAAATCTTGAATTAATAGAAGGAATTGATTCAGACTCATGGTTTTTGTGTTCTCTCTGTGTATGTGTTGATAATATGCTCATGAATGTTTTACTTTCCTGTTATGCATTTTCTTTGATATGTTGTGCATATGATTTCATGTTTAAATGTGAAGCCTGAGGGGATGAGGAGATGAGTTTCAATTGTTTTTCTATGTGAGTGAAGATTCCTGCAAGGAGTGCAGTTGAAGTCATCCGCAAGGAGTGCATTGATGGAGGCTCAGGTAGTTTAACTCTTGTTCTCGTACACCCAGAAGTGGATTTGGGTTGCTGAAGCCGTGTAAGGAGGGCGCAGACTGAAGAGGAAATCTCAGTCATGAATCTGAGAAGAAAGAAATCGAAGACTGCTGCTGCAGGAGTGCGCAGAGTCGAAAGGATTCAATGCTTGGGAGTTGTTGAATGATTGCCGCGAGGAGTGCGTACAAGTCCCTCTTAAAGAATCAGAGTGGGAAAGCTCAGGAGGTATAGAACCTTCGAGATATCATCAAAGGAGAGCACAATAATTTTGTGCGTGGAATGTTCAAGCAAGAGTCGCAAGTGCATGTGCTGGAGGGTAAGTTATGAGAAGGAAGACTTGGGTATTCTCAAGAAATCTTCAAGGAGGAGAAACCGACGGTCCAGATTTGGTAGAGAGGATTCACAAAATCCCGTCAGTCGTTGGATTTTCTGGAATAGCAGCGAGGTTATAGTTACATCCAGAAGTTCGAACTCAGAATATTGTGAGCCATTGGATCAACAGTCGATTTCCCGCCAACCGTCAGATTGGGCAGAAGTTGCACCGGGTTTAAGTCCCAGTGAACAGAGGAGAGTTCCGGGGTCATCGGGATATTGGTGTGTTAAGCCCTAATATGGGCTCATTACCCCTTAATTGGGGCATATTAGATTAGTAATGTTATTTTATTTATGTCGGCTTTAGGCCATTATTTGTAATTTAGATTAGTAATGTTATTTTATTTATGTCGGCTTTAGGCCATTAATACCTCCTAGTCTCCTATATATACCAAGGAGACACTTTCATTTTGAATCATCTTGTACTTGAACATTTAAGTGGGGTAAAAGGAGGTTTCCCCCTCGAAGAGGATTATTATCTGAAATTATCTCTTTTTCAAGGCGTTGAGTACTTTTCTTGAGGTTTCTATATGCTATATTGATGTTTGGTTCTTAACATATGGTATCAGAGCTCAAGGTCTTGGGGTTTCGCTGCTACATCTGAGACACCGTGGAATTTTTTCTATAACTTTTTTTCTACAACATTTCAGAAGGAACAGCTTGGAGGTTATTTAGAAGACAGATCAAGGTACGTTGGATTAAAAATTCAGCTCCTGAGGCCTTATACTTTTGGAGATACATCCTGTACAAGATAGGGTTCTAGAATCATCCTGAAATGAGTCATTGTGGAGTTTTCTCTATAAAACATATTTTGTAACGTTTCAGACCCTGAAATCTAGTGGTCATTTACAGAAATTAGTAAGGTATCTGTGGAAAAAATTTCAGCTTCTGGGTCATCTTATATTTTTAGATACACCTTGTGTAAGATAGGGTATCTGACTAGTCCTATTGACTAGTCTCAAGAAGGTGTTCTAGGTAAAACAATCATAACTTCTTGCTAGAGAATCCGAATTGAGTGGGACTAGTTGCATTGGATCGTGGACAGGCTGTAGTATTTTGGGTGTGAGTTTCAGAAGTTTATATCAATTATTTTGCGCGGGGCATGCTATACAAGTGAGATCTCCTGGAAAGACCAAAAATCGGCAAGTTGTGAGGAAGTTACTATAAATTTCACTTGGCACATCCAATTTTGATCAGACCTGTGGCATTGCAGAGAAGAAATATCAGAGAACTACCTAAAAGAAATTTTCATACCCAGAAAGGCCGAAAAGTGGGAGATAGAACATAATAAATATTGTCTAGCAGAACCGCCTCAAAATCAAGATTCAAAAGTGATATTTCGCCAACATGCCACCAAAAAAGGGACCTTCTACACCAAATAAGCCTCTAGAAAATCCTAATTGGACTTTTGATGAAGTTGAAGAAATGCGTAGGGACATAAATGAACTACAAAAGAAGATGGATTCAATGGAAGCTCAGTTGGATACTAAGATGGATTCAATGAAAGCTCAGTTGGATACTAAGATGGATTCAATGGAAGCTCAGTTGGATACTAAGATGGATTCAATGAAATCTCAGTTGGATACTAAGATGGATTCAATGGAATCTAAGATGGATGGATTAAAAGGGGAGATCATGGAAGTATTGAGACACTTCGTAACAGAGAAGACACCCAAAAGTGAAAATGCATCTCATGAAATTCATGATGAGGACACAAGGAAGGTGAATCAAGAATGGAGAAACTCCAACTTTGGTTTGAAGACCAACCACGTTCCTAAGATTGATATGAGGAATTT
>ML778873.1:1224215-1241333 GCA_009831015.1 Picea engelmannii
TTCAATGTTCTCGCAAAAAGCAAAAACAAAACTTGAAAGAAAACATGCAGTTCACTTTCCAAGCAGAACTCTGAATAATGAGAAAAGAAAACCAAATTATAAAGACTCAAACAAACAACCCAATCCAATACTTTCAATGAAAGAAAAAACAAAAGAAAACCAAGGAGCTTCTCAATGTAAATGAAAAATTTGTCCTTTCGAACCAACAAGTACAAGAGAAACACCAAACACTCAACTCTCAACCAATCCCTGGTTCTCATCTAGTCAGATACACTCAACTCCAGAAGTAAGAGAGAATGAAAATGCCAACAAGAGCTAAGAAATGAAAGTCAAGCTTCAAAGGCAAGAAAGCACCTAGAAAACCTAGATCAGTTCCAGAAAGACAATTATAGCAAAAGATATGTAAGTCATTGATTCAATAAGCCAAAGAGGTCTAAATCAACATATATGAACTATTGACAGAGTCAAAAGTTAAATTCAAAAATTTCAAAAAACTATTCGCAAGCCAGTGTGGAACACAGTGCGAGAAACTATAGTTCTCGCAGGCCACTTTGATGCAGCATGCGAACTATCCGCACTAAAATGTATATGCAGAGTGTGAACTGTCAAGGTTCTCACAGGCTGCAAATGGACACAGTGCGAGAATCCCTGAAACTAATGAAAATTTTGAAAAAGCAAGTAAAAATCAATATGGCTTATAGACCCAGAAGGTCTCTTAGGGTATCCTGAGGACTCAGAGGCAGACAAATCAAAAGAAAAATGCAAACAGAGAAAATGGCCACAGAAAGTTCAAAAACCAAAAAGAACAAAGGGATAGTTCCCCAGTGGAGTCGCCATTTTTGTTATAGGATAAATCCGTAGGTGCGGACACTAACCGATCTCCCTAGATCCACCTGGTATCTAGAACAAAACAGGACAGAATACTACACTTTCCCTAGATCTAGCCTATTGAATGAACTAAGAGATAAGGGTTATGGACATACCTTATGAATACTTTCCTTAAATCTCTGTTGTTCCAAGCTTTGCTCCAATGCTCTCGTCCCGTCCAGATCACAACAAAACGAATCAATCGAAGTAAAGGCAGATTAACTTATTCAATGACTAGTCTATACATATGATCAAGGAATTATGTAATAAAGTGACATCATATTTATGGGAAAGGGACATATTGTTTTATTAAATTAATTGAAAGTGAAACTTACAACCTGAGCCTTGATGTCATAGGTCTCCTTTCGATGTCTTCTAGCTCTGACACACACACTTTCTCATGCATGAATAAAATCAACTACTTGTGATGATCTTGTTGTTGTCTCTAGTTGCTGTAGCATCAGTCCTCCATACAGTCTTGCACTGATTCTCTAATCAATCTCTTACTAATTTGTTGCTTGTTCAACTTAACCCTTTCCATGAGCAATCTCCTCAATATATAGGAACAGATAGATCAGTTACTTGGATAGGGAATGATCCCAAAATATCTGGAATTCCAGTACTTGAATAACCGCTCGAAAGCCAACTCACCCTTCTAGAAGATTCCCTTCTAGAAGATTCGAGATCTTTATCTTTTTCTCCTTTAAGATCATGTTCGCACCCTAACCATGAGTACAGTGCGAGAAGTTCGTACCCCAGCTTAAGGTAGCCTGCGGGAATCAGGCATTCTCGCAGGTGAATATATAAGTAGCCTGCGAACATGTTTCAAAATGTGAATTCTGGAAGACGACAACTGTAACTTTTCTCAGGAAAGTATTCTTGGTAAAGAGCTTGATTTTCCATCATCATATCATCATCATAACATCATCACAATGACCAAATTTGTGGATAACACTTTTGAATCTCCTTCATAAATATTTTGAAGCTTGTCCCAAATCTCTTTAGCAGATTTACAATGTGCAACTTTGGTGAATACCGTATCACTAAGACCATTCAATAGTGCATTTATGGCTTTGAAATTATTCTCACCGAGTTTCACTGCTTTGTCACTTGTTGGTGGAACTGCTGGTGCTATGTATCCATCTACAATTGATTTCCAAACTTGAAATACCTGTGCCTGTATATATGCCTTCATCCTTATGCTCGAAAAATCATACTTCTATCCATCAAACTGTGGTATTCCATTTTTATATGAGTTGGTACTCTCCATGATCTACCTTTCAATGGTTAAACTGATTTCTGAAGGAACCTGCTCTGATACCAATTGTTGAATTACTGAGAGGGGGCGTGAATCAGTAATAACGTAATTATAATCCTTTTTCTTCAAATGTTATATCAATGTAGAATTATTATCCAATAAGGAGCAGTAATAAATAAACAATCACACACATACACAGTACACCAGTGTTTTACGTGGAAACCCAAATCGGGAGAAAACCACCGAATGTTTTTTCTTATATGTCTTGAAGAATTACATTGATTGGAAGCACCAACTTCCTTTGTTTTCCAGCTGCAACTACAAGGAGGCTCCAACCCCCTAGTTTCTCAAGCTACAACTTGAGGGAAGCTCCAACTCCCCAAAACTCTGGCTACAACCAGAAGGAGGATAAAACCTCCAATGTTATCCGGCTACAACCGGAAGGTGGCTACAACCACCTGTCCTTGCCCCATCCTGCCACCCTGAAGTAGAAGTAGAATGATGGAACCAATGTCACACTATCACTGTGAGATACACCACTGTAAACCTGTACCAATAAATCTAAACCATGCATCAACCTGTACCACAAAAAAGTGCATCAACCATGCACCAACCTGTAATCAATATGTACCATAAACAAGTGCATCAACCATGCATCAACCTGTAATCAACCTGTACCATAAACAAGTGCATCCAACCATGTGCCAAGTATGTACCAATCATATGTCAACTACACATAAAATATGACTCATCAACTATGACTCATCAATATGTACTAACATCATCAACTATACACCTCATGTATGTGCGCCAACTCATCAACTACTTGTCTCAACCATGTACTCAACATTTACCTCAACCAAAAGCCCTCATCAATTTCATCATCCAAATCTGATTTGTAGCTCTGTAATAGACCTGGTGTATATGATCACATTCCTGCAAACCTTCCTTAAATTTAAAAACAAGAGACTAGCATTTTCATCAAACTTTTCTTTAGTCTCACATGCCTAGTTTTGTTTAGTCAACAACCCTAACTTGAAGTAATCAAAACTTTGAACCTGTAATGTATAAAGATCTGAAACTGATATACAACGTTCTTCAATGTGATTTATGCAATTCCTCCAAGTGGCACTACTTGGAGCCTCTCAGAAAAGGCGTTATAGCAAAAATGACATACCTTGCTGAATTTTGGCTTATTCTCGAGAGAAACCTTGTAGAGCATGCCCCGCACAAAGTATTTGATGAAATTTTATAAAACTATTAAAATGAATACTAAATACTGTACCCTAACCAACATAATTGGTCTCACTGAATTTGGATCGGTTATGAAGAAGTTATGACATTTTTACCCGAAACACCTGATTTTGACTAGTTTCAAGACTGGCCACAAACCCTATTTTCCACAGAGTGTAACTCCCAAGATACAATGATACACAAGAGGAATTTTTAACCACCGATACTTGGATATGTTTTCTCACTTGCATAGCAATTTCAGGATCTGACTCATTATAGAGAAAAATTTATAGTGAAAATGCGGAGATGACCTGAAAATAACATACCTTAGAAAGCACCATCAAAAGAATTTATCCTTCCTTGCATTTCGGCCTTCTTTTCTTCACTTTCCTCATAATTTCGGCTTATATATTATGTGTATACCTCAGAAACCTATAGATATTCAATATTCTCAAGTGTGTTTCAAATTAGAGAGCCTTGCCTCTTATTTATACTCTCTAAGTAGCTTCCTTAAAAACACCTTCTAGGTCACTTGGCCCCACTTTCCTTATTTTAGGGTTGGGTCCACTTCTAATTTCTCCATTAAAATTATTATTGAAATAATTTATTTTGTATTCACTTTGAATTATAATACACTCATCACTTCACTTTATTATTTACCTTTTAAAATCTCTTAAACCACTTTGATTACTTTGACCTTTTGGGGCTTCTAGATGACATATGAGGGTCCTCCAACTTCGTAAGGCCATAACACTCAAACCGTGAGGAGTTATGTGACATTCTACATACCACTAGAAATGACATGAAATATACTATCCATATAGAATAGTATTATCTAAAAATATATCATAACTCATACCGTTACCCATCAAACAAACTTGGGTCCATTACCCAAACCTGGGGTCTCCAACTTATCATGGCGATAACTCTCTAACCGTGAGGAATTATGTGACGTTCCACATACCAACGAAAATGACATGGAAAGAAATATCCATCTAGAATATTTTCCCTGACAAATTCATTTTCCTTCATCTCATTATTCCACAATTAAGCATGGGTTCTCTTACTCCACAAAGCGTCTTCCCGTGAGGACTTTCACCATAAGGGGACCACTTTGGAGTTCATCCATATTTACTTCTTATCAACCATGAAAAAAAAATAATGAGTCATATTTACATCAAACACTATTGGGTACATTACCCAAACCTTTGTGCTACAGGTCTTTCTTCAAGGGTTGACATCAATGACAACCAACCTTAATCAACAAAGGGGTTATTCAAGAAGACCTAGTGAAACACAGAGAAGAAGTTACAACAGGTTTGAATCTTTGAGCACTGAAGTGGAATGTTACAAATGTAACAATTTTGGACACATGGCCAAAAATTGTAGAATGACAGTTCCTCCTAAAGAACCTCAAAAGAGTCACAAACAAGAACCTTAGAAAATGACATGGATAAGAAAACAAGATCAATATAGCAATGAAGAATGCACAGTCGCTCTACAAGATAAACAAAAGAAACGTGGTTGGTATGTTGACAGTGGATGTTCAAAACACATGACAGGTGATAGAGAAAATTTTCTTACGTTACGAAAGGAAAGAGATGGATCAGTCTCCTTCGGAAATGATGATTCAGCCAAAATCATTGGAAAATGCACGGTCTGAATTGAGAACAACAATGAAAAGGTAGAAAAATGTTATACTAGTAAAGATATGAAACATAATATTTTAAGTGTGAGTCAATTGTGTGACCAAGGTCATAAAGTTACTTTCGATTCATAAAACTGTGAGATAAGAAAAGAAGGTTCAGGGAAATTGGTTGCTACAACTGCAAGAACTTCAAGCAACATATATGTGTTAATCGAAATTGGAAATGAAAAGTATTGTCTAGGAAAGGAAGATGAAAGTTGGCTATGGCATAGAAGAATGGGTCACATGCATTTTGATAACCTTGTCAAATTCAAAAAAAGAGAAGCAGTCAGAGAAATGCCCCAGATCACGAAACCAACCAACACTTTATGCAAGCATTGCCAACAAGGAAAGCAAACAAAGACCAGGTTCAAATCAAAGAAATGTTCAACAACAAAACCACTGGAAATTGTGCATACTGATCTAGTTGGACCAACTACAACAAAAGGCTTAAAAGGTGAGAGATACTTTATGTTATTAGTTGATGATTATACAAGAATGACTGCAATTTGCTTTTTCAAGAACAAGTCAAAATATTTTGAAAACTTCAAGATCTATAAGGAAATGGTTGAAAATGAGATGGATTCAATAAATAAATGCTTAAGATCGGATAATGGAGGAGAATTCACCTGAAAGGAATTTATGGATGACTGCAGCAATCATGGAATAAAAAGGCAATTTTACTTCGCTAGGACAGCTCGACATAATGGAGTTGTTTAAAGAAAGAACATGACAGCACAAGAAATAGCTAGAACAATGATAATGGATTCAAAGTTGACAGATATTTTTTGGACACAGGCAGTGCATACAACAATTCACATTCAAAATAGAGTAATGCTCAGAAACAACACTGATAAAACTCCCTGCGAGCTATGGAAAGGAAGACTAACAAATGTGAAGCACTTCAGAGTTTTTGGAAGAAAATGCTACATCAAAAGAGATGATGGCAGAATGGAAAAGTTTGATTCTTGTGTGGACAAAGGAATACTTGTTGGTTAATCAAGTATAAGGCAAGCATACAAGTGTTAAAATCTAAGATTAAACAAATTTGTGGAAATCATCAATGTAAAAATTGATGAAACAGGCAGACCAGAATCAAAGGAAGAAGAAAACAAATCAATGGAACAACTTTTCGAAGAAGAAGATGAAAAGGAAGTAGAAGAGGAAGATGAAGATGAAGAGAATCCGACAGAAGAAGAAGAACAATTTCAACAACTATCTCCAAAGACACCTAGAAAACGAGTAAAGAATAATCATCCTTCAGATCAGATTATTAGAAACAAAGATGTAGGAGTTGAGACTAGAAGAAAAATCCATTCACCAGAACAAACACACCTAGCACTCTTATCTACAATTGAACCAAACTGTTTTGAAGAAGCCAACAAGGATGAATTTTGGAATAAGGCCATGGATGAAGAATTGGATCAAATGGAGAAAATAACACTTGGGAATCGGTTCCAAGACCAAAGTATAAGAATGTGATCAGCACAAAATGGGTTTTCAGGAATAAATTTAATGAAGATGGACAGGTTACAAGGAACAAAGCTAGATTGGTATGTAAAGGATATGCACAGATTGAAGGAATCGACCTTGAAGAGACATTTTCCCCAGTTGCCATAATGGAAGCAATCTATTTTCTTTTAGCTTATGCATGATCCAAAAATGTTAAAGTATATCAGATAGATGTAAAATCAGCTTTTCTGAATGGGGAACTTGAAGAAGAAGCCTACATTGAACAACCAAAAGGATTTCAGTTGTCAGAGAACACAGACTATGTGTGTAAATTAAAGAAGGCCTTGTATGGTCTAAAAGAGGCTCCTAGAGCATGGTACTCCAGACTGGATAAGTATCTGCAGTAGGCAGGGTTTAGAAAAGGAAGTGCAGACAACAACCTCTACATCAAGGTAAGTCAAGGTAATATTTTATTAATTGAAGTTTATGTTTATGATATTATTTTTAGTAGTGATGATGGCAGGTTAAGCCAAAAATTTGCAAAAGACATGCATAATGAATTTGAAATGTCGTTACTTGGAGAACTATCCTTCTTTCTGAGACTTCAGATACGTCAAAGCAACCAAGGAATTTTTATTTCTCAAACCAAGTATATCAAAGAAATGCTAAAGAGGTTCGGAATGGAATATTGCAAACCAGTTATCACTCCCATATAGACCAGTTGTAAGTTGAGAAAAGATGATGATTTGAAGTCTACAGATCAAAGGCAATACAGGTCAATGATTGGCAGCCTACTATGGCAATTTAATTACTTAAATTGTTGCTCATTAAATTATCAACTAGGGAGCTCGTAAGCTTGTGAGATGTTGGAAAAATATATGCAGGAGTAGGCCAACTGTTTTTTATACTATCTAATCACACATCAATTCAATTGAAAGAACACCTCCAAGAGTTAAATTGAACATGAATTCACCTTTGACATGTCTCACAATCGTGTTGCCTATCTTCTACTAGATTTGTCACAACATTTGTCAACACTTTAAAGATGTTCATCTAGTTCAATTTACCCTTGTACACACTTGACAAAAATGAAATTACAGAAACAAATGAATAGTAAATGAAATGGACAATTGTTGTAATGAAAGGAACTATTTGGGTAGTGTATACCAGATAGAGGGGGCCCTGCCTCTCTTGGCACACACTTCCAAGAAAAACTACAACAAAGAACTTTGGATCTGCAGCAAAGTTTTTTTATTCCAGCATCAAGAAATTACAATGATTACAATGATCTTGAATACGCTCCTCCCAATGTATATCATTTTTATGATAAGCTATATATATATGTTATATGTCCTCAATGAATGATATGCTCTCTTATTTATACATAGATCCTCTCTTTCTCAAAATGAAAGGAGTCATAACAAGATGAGACCAGATCCTAAATAAGTGGATTTGTTTGCGACGAACAAATCTTACATCCTAAACATGTGAACCTCATAATCATCAATGTATTCAGTCTAAGTTTGTTTGAATAGAAAAACAACATCATATTTCATGAGATCTAGGTTCCCAAATCACTGTATATGAACCACAACTTGGTCAAACTATTTTCTGGAAAATAACGAGTGAACTACAGGAACAAGGGTTCCCTGAAAATTACCGAAATAGAGGGTCCCTAACAATTACCCATACAAAGGGTCCCTGGAAGTTACTGGAATAGAGGCTCCTTTCCTTGACAATTAACTGAGGATTATGGATTCTGGTAATTAACTGTTGAACTCCACAACTAAATTAGAAAACTTCAATATCTACGCTAAGTAATCATCAAAACATGGGAATTCAACCATTTTAGTATACATATGTCACGTGAAGTTCATTTAAGGTAGAAATGGACAAATGTGGAAATATGAGTGATGAAAGGTACTGGCATGAAAGCATAAAGTGAGTGAAAAATGGTTAAATGGCATTGTAAAATGTGTGATTTCTGAGAACCAACACTTATCTCAAAAGTTTCCTCTTCAACAAATGTCTTCGGGTCAAATCATTTTCACTCAATTCCCATGATATTTGACACTCGCACAATATTCATCTTATCTGACAGGTATGAAGGTGAGCATAATGTAAATCCCAAATCTAAGGGATGACCTATCGATTTCTCCTCTTGCATTTGCTCGTATTACTCGATCAATGGTGTACAGTGCTCGTCTGATGGAAGCAGACATGAATGGCTAAGAAACCCACGAGACCCTTGATCATTCCCTCATGGATAGACGCAGGACTTGAATGTATCCACACACATAATTGTCCAGGGGATGGATCCCCCCCCCGTTTCTTGTTCTTTTATGGTCGCATTCCTGGCAAGTTGATTTTCTAATGGAAGATGCTCATGGCACACTAGCCAGAATCTTTGTAACATACAGATTAAAACGTTGATTCTCTCGATTATTTTTCCCATCGTATCAATTCGATAACCCTCTGGAGTAGTTCCCACACGACCTGGCAATCAAAACGCTTTACCACGACTGATATATTTACATTTAACCCCGATTTGTTTCATCTCTGCCAATGAAATTGCTCCCTCACAACTTTTTACAATAATACTAACAAAAGAACCCGATAACCATTGGCGACGGGCCATCATTGCCTGAGGATAGAGCGTCAGGGCCAGCATAACATAATCGAAGGTTTTATATGCTGCAAATTCCATAAAGGAACAGAAGATGCTCATTTTCGATTTTGTTGACTTGGTAGCCATGCTTCTCCACGCACTTACGCTAGAGAATGAATATTTGTTTCCAGGGAACCCTAGTCTAGTGTGTCGGCAAAGCTTCTTTCAAGTGTTAAGTTTGCCAATTTGGTCGGAGAACTTTTTATTAAGTTTGCCGATGTGTCGGAGAAATTTCCATCAACCTTGTCGGGAGCATTGACGAAATTGTTATAAAATATGTTGATGGCATCGGAGCGATTCCCTTTAAATTCATCGATGAACATCGGCGGAGTTCCTTTCATCTTCTCTGATGGAGACCACTAGATGACCACTAGATTTCAGAGCACTTGGTATCATGCTTCAGAATAGTTACTACCCACTCTGTCGATGTCCTTCGGAGCAGTTGAGGTTAATTTCGTTGATGGGAAGTTTGTTTGGTCACTGATCCTTACGTTCTACTTCGCTTAGCTATGAGGGTAACATTGCATAAGTCTTTTCCTCTTTTCGTTTTATGTGCCAGGGGAAGAACAGGTTAAAAGGAGGTTACCTGGAGTTCTTTACCACGTAAAAAAAACTACTCTGGGATATATATGATTTATATCCCTTTTTAACACAATCTTTGGAAAAACATTATTTTATTTGTTAAACCCTTTTAAATCAAAATAATTTTATTTTAGAGTAAATTCAAATTATTTAAATTTAAAATAATAGCTTCAAATATATTTGAGAAACGCAAACCTTTTACCAAAGCATTTTATTTATTTGCATGGAGGCAAGAACCAAAGACTAAATTACTAGAGATTTAAAGATCCATAGCTTTCCCAAGCAATGTCAAATTGGAGTACCATATTTTGCATTGTGAAGTACGTGGAGAGGTGCTTTCAATGAGATGATCACTTATTCCAAACAAGCATCTTATCCACGTACTTCATCTTATTTCAATGAGTTGAGTTAGGATCAAAGTGGTGAGAATCATCTGATTTGCCTATTTTCAAGAAGAAAAAATCATGCTCAAAGGAATTTTTAAATGAAAGTTCAAGTCCCACATTCACTACTGCTTCACTCAATATTGATTATGAGAGATCCTACGTCATATATGACGTATAGGGACTTATTTCATCCTTTGATGTTGTGTCTATACATTGGTATCACAAAATTATAAATCCATCAAAAAAGACAATTGACATATCATGCGCTTAGTACTGTCTAGGAGATGAAAGGACCAAATTTCTCTCGAGCTACATTTTAGAACCAATGTAAGACTAATAGGTGTTTTGGTTAAGTGATCTAATGTTAGGCAATGTACCATGTGCGTGAAGAAATCCACTCGGGACACACTAAACTTAATTATGACTGCAATATGAAGTGGGTCAGGCACAATAGGTGATTAGTGACTAACGTTCTAATTAGGCATAAAGAGTTTATTCATTGATAATGTTAGGATATTGACTGATGAGCACAACAAGAAGGGATCTGAGTTGGGAGGGAGACGAGATAGGACCCAAGACGAACGTGGGCTATGCTAAGCTGGTCAGCATTGGACAAATGGAGAACATCATCATCAATGCACTCGGTGATGACGAGGGGTTGACATCCTTCCACTGACGCATTTACGATAGGAGAGGGAAAATTTTCAATGGGCAGTGCGTCGAGGAAGAAGAGTTGAACCTTGTCGATAAGCAATGTAATGAAGTGAAAGGCAGGGACATTGTCGAAATGTGATGCAACAACATGAGTGGAAGGGAGTCGGCTGGTGAAAGGTGTGCACATGATGAAGATAATCATGTGACCAATATCGGTGAGATGGCGTTGATCATGTGAACTTCATTGACGATGAAGATGTGTGTCAGTGAGGTTTGGAAGAATTGTGCTAGCGTGTTAGCCAAGTTCACAACATAGTGGACTATGTATAAGAGAATAAATAAATGGTGTGCTAATGTGACGGTGGAAGAAGGATGTTTTCACTGGTACATTTTGTATCGGCGCTGGAAGAGGGAATTATGTGGAAGATATAAATTAAGAATGGGAATTTCTACAGGGGATTCATGTGGATCGACAACATCTTATTTTTTAGGGCAAACAAATGGAAGACCAATCTATGCTATCCAAATATAACATACACAAAGAATCAACCATCACTTTGGTACTACAATTATGTGGAAGAGAGGTAAGCCCTGGAGTGTCTTTAACTTCAAACCATGTTTCCTTCAAGGATGCAATAACAAACAAACCTTCTAATTTTGTTTCTCTAAACTCTCCTCTGTCTAGTATGTATATTGTGGAGAAATCTGAAGTAGTGCCAAAGTTGGATGTATTTGAGTTGGATGTCAAAGAGTTAATTTCATTTTACAAATAATATTCTTTAACATGTAGATTCAATGGTTTTTGGCCTTATACTTCAGACTTATACCAATGGATTTTTTTGACCTAAACAAAATATTGTGAGGTTTATCTCTTTTCTAAGGGTTTCTTTATTGTTAATTTTTCCAGTCCTAATGATTATCAAAATGTATTAGAAGAAAGCCCTTGGTTTTGGGGCATACTGGTCCTTTTTGTTATTCCATTGTTTCCCTTTTTCAATCGTACCACTATGTCTATATCAAAAATACCCATATAGGTTCAACACCCAAATTCTCCCCTTTGTTTTTGTATTTATCAACTTTTAAAAATATTAGCAATACTTTGGGAAATTATGTAAACATAGATATAGAGTAGGTTCAATTGGGTTTCTACACATATGCTAGAATATGTGTTGAGATTGACATTACCTAGGATCTCCCAAACAAGATTCTCTTATATTGAGAGAATTTTAGATGGGTTCAACTATAAAGTTCCAAATTATGAGAATATTTCTTTTTTATGTGACTATCAACAAACAAGGCATATTTAAAATTGTTGTCCTCAAACACATGCCCACTCCAAAAGAAACATAGAAAATAAATCTAAACCAAAACACTAACAAGAATGTGAGCAATCATATCTAGAAATGTTGATCTGTTTTCCTTTTGGGAAGGGCTCAATGTTGAGGGGAATATTCAAGGAACTCAAAGAGTGCCCTTAACATTGAGCCCTTCCCAAAAGGAAAAGGATTCAACATTTGGGTGCTCACCCTTCCCAAAAGGAAAATGCCTCAACACTTGAGTGACTCCATTGGGGAAAAGATATCGCATGGAGATCCAATACAACTGAAATTACATGTTGGCTTAGAAGATAAATATAGAATATTAAATCAATGTTTTAATCTCACTCTAAAAATAACTCAAGAATGCACTAAGCTGATGCATTCTTGGAACGTGTTTCCACAAGAAGAAAATCGGGTAATAGGGCAAGCACCCCGAATTTATTGGAATTAATTACTTGGTGGTAACGATTCAAGTGAATATGTAAGAAATTATGCTAGGTTGGGAACCCTAGAGAAATTTCAAGGAGTTCTCACCAAACGTAAAAAAAATAGCTCTTGAACAAAATACAAAACTTAAAATTGAGGGTGAAAGTTCTACAATGAAGAATTTTTTGAGATAAACTCCCTTCTTATCCCCGTATATTTCTCCACCTGATAGTCCTAGATGAGGAAAATAGATTGAAATGGTAGATAGAGAAATACCTAAGGGGGGAAACCACGACAAAGAGTAGAACCAAAATCCAAGAAGAAGCATGGATGAGCCCTTTGGATTTGAGGGGACAACAATAGTGGGTATAAACCTTACCTCAAGGGTGTTATCCCATATACAACAATGACAGTTTAGGAAGTCCTGAAAGGAATCTGGATCAATTTCTAGCAATTTGTGACATGCATTTCATAAATCACAATCATGTTTTAGTGAGGGTGTTCCTTCAAAATTTTCTAGGTCTATCCTCATATTGTTCTATATCTTGTTAATTGGATCTATAAATTGTATTGATGACCTCAAGGATATGATTTTAATTTGATACACCCACCTGAATGCTTATCATACCCTCCTTACTCAAGTTCACTCAAATTCACCTTGAAAAGGGTGAAAGAATCAAGGATTTTAGCCTACCTTTTTTTATAACTCTACAATGAATACTTGAAGGCCAATGCATAAATGATTCAGTGATTCTTAGATGCTACAAGAATTTTATTCCCTCTAATGTGAACTATGCACTAGAAGTTGCTCGTATAAACACATTGAAACAAGTCATGAGAAACGCCTATGAAATGGAAGACGATATGTTTGAAAGTAACGTTGATCTTGATATCACATTAGGATGATTTAAAAGACATATGGCTATCCTATCAATATCAGTACAGGGAGATTCTACATATTATCAACCCCTAGAATAAAAAGGAATACAAAGGTGTGGGAAAAGGAAATTTTCATGGATAAATTCCCCATGTACAAAATTCCCTGGGGACTAGGAAGGTATCTCACAACAATCATGATACAAATATTGGGCAATTGAATTGAATTGTTTAACAACTCCATAATGAATCCATATAGTTGAAAAGGAGGGAAGATGTGAGACCAAGGTCGCAATATCCTATCCTGACAATTGTAGCACTTAGACCAAAGAAGGGTTGGACAATGGCCACAAAAGGGTGGAAACCATTTTTCGTTCCAGACAAGTGTAGAATTCCCAACCCAACATTGCACTTCTCGATGATTATCACAACAATGATTACCTACTTGAAGACAATGAATGTATTGACCAATGACTATAAGATGATGGACATGCATCTCAATCGTTGGACTCTAGTCAATGGGATAATTCGATTATGATTACCAATGAGAAGGAATTTATGGATAAATACTTGTACTTTGATATTGATGTGGATGCATATTGTAAAGAAAACATTATGTAAACTATATCAGAGACAAATAAATTTAAGCCTGAGAATATTGTTTCTTCTCAAGTAGTTAAATCAAAAGGAGATCTAATTGATCTGTTGTGCCCCCCACAACATCCCAGTAAAATGATCTAACTTGAGAGGATCTCAGTGGGTCCCCCCTACTAAAATTTTTGCAAGGTATTGTATCACTACATACTTGAATTTATACTAATATATGAACCTACTATTTTTTTGAAACAGTCTAAATCATGACCCTACAAGCAATGATGAACATATAAGGTTTTTAGTTTTTCTACTTATATATTGATTCACAATTATCCAAAAATATCAAATGCAAAGTCACGCTCAACCACAAGGTAATTATTCACTGACCTAATAATGATTCCAAGCTATCAATCTATTTCTTGTCAAGAAAACACTCTTTAGAATGAAATATATCAACCATTCTAATTTATATTCTGGTAGAACCTTTCTGATAGTAATATTAGAAACATTTTCTTCGGAATGATTTATGTCGGAATACATCTCTCACTAATAAAAGCAGACCATGACGAAGTCCTTTTCGATAACCATTTTCCTTTTGATGCATACATTCACAACAATTATTAAAGCGATCATTTTTCCTACATGTCAGTTGGTTGTTGGTTTATAAACCTTATACAAATAATAGAATTTTAACCCCTAAGTGGGTCCTCTACAGAACTAATCTCAATGCATGGCAGGCATTGATTGATTCACTAATCCCTTTCCCCATAATCTCAAGCTTCGTTGTGAGCATAAAATTCTTAATGAACATGACTCTCAAGGAAGGAACATCCTTTGATATCTTCCCATCAGAGCCAAAATATTTCTTAAATTTCCCTCTCCATTGAGATAACATCCCAACCACACTATTAGAGATCATGTTGTTAGAGTCATTATTTTAAGTGCTAATTATACCCTTCAACAAGAAAATTTATGATAGCCCACAAAGGAATGATCTTAACCCATCCTTAACAACTTATCCTCAACATACATCTCAATACAAAGACAAAATATCCTTTGATACCCTCCCATCAGAATGAGGAATGATTATGAAATTTCCCCTCTCTGATGATAGCTCCTTCTAATAGAACTCTCGAAGTTGTTCAAGTTCGAATGTTAACTACTATGCCTCTAATGCACGAATATGAGCAATCTGTACCTCTGAACGCATTAATGGAAAAGTGATGTTATGCCTGCAAATAAGTTGTCGCACACTCAACATCAATTTCGTGATTTAGGATTTTTTGTATCTCCATAATAACTTCAAAACCCTACTTTATTCATTTTTTTCTTATGTGAACTTGTTAAAAAAATCTACTTTTCATACATAGATCATGAGCTATCTTTAAGCCTTGACCCCATTTCAAGAGTTACAGGTATGCAACAATTTTAATTTATATATTACTATATTGTTATATTTGTTAGATATACTTATGTGTTTTTCATTGGTCATGAGACATAACATCTACACCATGTCAAGCCCAAACACCAAGAAGAGAAAAAACCCCATGGCTCCTCCACCAACGCCTACACCCATGCCTACAACAAACCCATAAGTCGTCTTAGCAACAGATACTACCTATCATATTAGGATGGACCATTTCCCAAGATATGATGAAATTTACAAGATATTCATCATAGGAAACTTCCTTCCCAAAGACAAAGATCTGGTGGTTTACCAAAACATCCAAAAAAGATGCATTCACCGGGTGATTTCCCGATAGATGTTTCTTCCTTAAAATGAAGAAGCTAAATGATGTCTTAAATAGTTTAACTAGAGCACAACCAAGATTGTGAGAAAAAAAGGGACCCAAATAACATCTCTGAGGTATGAAGATATTAGTCTTTGATATCACCTTCCAATGCCTATAGTATCCCTAAACAAGCCATTTCTAAGAAGATTCAACGAGGATAACAAATATTTTTCCAAAGTGATGGAAGACTAGTGGGTCGATGAAGATAGAAAGTTCAAGCAAGGACATAGACTAATTCCTATGCATGCATTTAATGCACCATAAATGAGGTTGATTGCTATGTTGAATAGAATTTATGGAGAAAAAAAAAACACCCATTTTCAAATGGAATGGCTACCCATGGCTTATATAGTGGTGACGACAGGTTAGGTGTTTAACTGGGGAGTAATTTTGACTTTCAACATTTTCCATAACTTCACGAATATCCCAAGCATGAAAAACCAACTTTCTATGTGTCTTCATACCTCACAGACGTTACCTACTCTTCTATATCATTTCCTTCATTTAGATGGGATTGGAACTAGGACCAACCTCCTATACATGTGTAATATTTAGAGTTGTGGGATGTGAACTATAAAAGGTACATATATAACATTTGTGATTTTTTCCTCACCCCATTGCATATCATAATTTTTAGTTATTCAACATATAGACTGTCAAAAGAGGCCATGGCTGGAATGAAAGGTATAACATATTGGTATCTAGTAAAATATACATACATCAGGGTATATGGTAATTTTGAGGCCCCTCACCTACTTCCTAAGTATGTCCTTCACAAATTTTTAATTAGGGAAAATGCCTACAAAACCATGATAATAGGGCTAAACTCATTTCTCTCATATAGAAACAAAAATATTTTTCCTACATTCCCCATCCATATAGGGGGATAAACACTATTGAATGGCCCTCATACCAAAAAATAGGAAGAGACTCTGTAGGAAATATGCCTATGCTTAGGAGAAGCCAGAGGACATGACCCAAAAAACCTAGCAGTTGATCATGTAAAATTTGTTGCTCTCACTCATCCAGTAATACATGTAGTGAATTTTCCAAAAGACCTCTTTAAGGGAGTTTTACTTTTTGAAGAAGTGTTACAGAGGCTACTAGATGTTGTATCTAGAGAGAAGCTTCTAGCCGATGAGGAAGAGAAAAGAAGAATAACTCAAGAACAATTAAAACTTGTTGTTGGGTATTTCTACCCTACGGACTAATAAGCTAGGGCTCTAAACTTATACGCAGAAAATGACCCTTAAGACTTAACTTTTGACCTTCTAACCGAATCTAAAACCTCTTTCTTCACATGCATACAAGAGAAGAATAAAC